>BPVZ01000130.1:343121-356423 GCA_020521535.1 Rubroshorea leprosula | reverse complement strand
TTGTCTCCTTCCTTTTATTGTTTTGTGAGAGAGGTATCATCCCATATATAGTTTAATTGGACATGAAGTGGCCTGGTGATGGTAAACCAATTAGGGGAAGCTAAACAATAAGGCCAAAATAAACATATTAAATGCTAAGAAAATTGTGGATGTGAGAGAGCAAGCTCAAGGAAAGTAGACATCATCTTCTCTAGAAGAAGTAGGTTACCAAACTCCCAAACAAATGCGGCTTTACCCTCACAATTTCTTTTCGATATTGAGATTGAGGTGATCTCTTTTGGTTCATGCGTCCAATTTCTGTCTTTATCTGCAATACTTAATTAATAATAGCTTGACCTAGTTCTTTAAATATTAATTAAATGACGAATCTCTTGATAGCTGTTTACAATGTGGTTTATAAGTGAAGTTAAACTAACTAATACCAAAGGTTGGTTGAGTGTATTTTTTCTTTTTTTAAAATTCAAAAAAGAGAGAGAGACTAATGAAAGTGCACATAGTATTTCTTAAGATTCACATATTAATGTTATTTCATATCATTACAAGGTGATGACATTTTCTTTTTAGGCTTAACAAATGTGTTTTGCAGTATGATAGTGGCCATCCTGTGAATGTGAGTATATTATTTAATAATTAATATTTTATAATCTAATATAATTAAACTAATAAAACACCGGACTATTATTAGTTGGACACCACTTTGCCACTTCATTAGTTTCTCTGTTGGGCCTAATGGGTTGGCTAAGAGAGCCCAATAAGCAGACTTTTTTGCGTACGGGTTCGATTCTTTCGAATCAATGAAAATTGGGTGGAAAAATCCATTACCCAAAACCTGTGATAATTAGAAGGCACCAAGAGTTGAGCCTAAAATAAGGTCCACTAGACCCAACAGCGCCGGCCTATCTTTGATTTCTGAGTAATTCTACCGCAAAGCTCAAGCACAATTAACTGGCTAACTGTTGACAATCAGAATTGGACTTCAATGCTAGTTGCGAGACGTCAAAGTTCAAACCCAATGAGCCTGATCCCATTTTCTTAATTCGCTCGAATTAGAATCCAATCTTGTCCCGCACCAATTCCAGTTTTCCCAAAAATCCGAATCGCATTTCACGCCTCTTCGTCGTTCTGTTTGGGTTGAGAAAAATGAAAAAAAAAAAAAACAAAAAAAAGGGAAAAAATTATATTTTTTTTATTTTTCTTTCCATCATTTTCTTCATTTGGATAACTAAATAAATTAAAAAATAAAATAAAATAAAATATTCTCTTATCTTTATCTCTAATTTTTTTAATAATCAAATAAAAAAAATTTTTCATCTCTATTTTCTTCAACCTAATTATATTGTAAAACAAGACTACTATAAAGTTGTGAAATCTAGCCCAAATCCCAATTCTCATATCACTAGTTGCATCAATCCCATCTTTGAAATTTGGCCCAAATTTGTCTTTCTCGTATAGGCCCAAATTTGATTCATAAGAAGAAAACTCTACCGTAGTTACATTTTGTAAAACTTTTGACACACATGCTGTCAACTCCACTCAACTCGCAGATAAGAAGAAAACTCTCGCCTAACTAGACTTTTATAAAACTTTGACACAATCTGTCAACTCCACTCAACTTGCACATCTTTAACTCGTAAACTCGTTTAACCCCTAATATATTTAGATATTAGGTAGGGTCAAAATGCCATACATCGTGAATGAATAGGATAATAGGTTGTATTCCTCCATTCATTTCAAGATAAATTAATAGTAAAAAAATATTTTATAAATCAGATTATACATTAAAAATATAATTTAACTTATAAATTTATTAAAATATATTTAATAAAATTATTTTTTATGCTATTTCATTAATAATAATTTAATAATTTTAATACATAAATTATATTTTTAATGTACAATTTATTTTGTAAAACATAAATCTGAGTGGATAAATAGTGTATGCAAATGGGTGCAAAATATCTCATAACTGTGAAATAAGAAAGCAAATAGAATGGAAATCAATACATATAGGTAGAATAGGTGAAAGCATGACTATTGCAGGAATGCCAAAAAAGGCGAAGTTGTAACGGAGGCAGCATCACTTTTGGTTACAAATAATAGTGAAGCGAGAAAAAAATGAAAAAAAAAAAAAAAGGAAGGGGAAGTGGGCAGGCGCAGTGAGTAAGGACGACCACACGCACCAATTTTCCCAGTTCCCATGGGGTGTGGGTTGGGATAGCGTGTCCGTTTCGCAAAGAAGATGGCCGCAGCAGGTGAGCGGGAGCGCGCGTTTCTGCATTTTGCGCGCCAAAGCGTGTTCTTCAGGCTGCTTTCTTAATCATACAACTTACACCCAGCTCTATTATTTATATTTACTTTTTGCCCCTTCCTATGTCTTGTATAAAAATATAATATACTCTATCCTACGGTATATTTTTAAAAAAAATTAGTATGTATCAATTTTATTTTTTTTTAAAAAATTAAAATCTTAAACTACATTTAAAAATTAAAATTTTAATTCTAAATTCATTTTTTTTAAACGTGGATACTTAGATTTGGAAACTAATTGTATATTTTAATATAATCAGTATTTAAATAAAAATATCAACATTTAATAAAATAAATTTTTAAATTTTGAATTAAGTTTTAATTAAATAAAATGAAGTAATTTAAAGTTGAAACTCAAATTTAATTTTGAGAATCGAGATTGATATGCATTTTTTTATTTAACTTTTTGCGCATAAAGGATTTTACCCTTGATTTTACAATTTATAAGTTTTTACTCTCCAATCTTTCAACTTTAAGATAATAAAGCAAATATTTAATGTCGCATGATCACGTGTAGCACGTGGCCGTTAGTCCTCCGTTACTTATGCCACCTCAACACCACTAAGTGCCACATGAGCACCCATATTACATGCTGACATTGCTGGCTTGAAGCACAAAAACCCATGTTTTGTTCTTTACATTATCGACCTTGAGGGTTTTTGCCCATCGGCTTACAATATATGGATTTTGCATTCCAACTTATCAATTTGAGCAAATGAGGCAAAATTTAATGTTCAATGGTCACATGCAACACGTTGGCCTTAAAGCTTCACACAACAATACATTAGCACCACATGGAATCATTTTAACACATTGGCAATGCCAACTTGGGCCCACATCTATTTTCAATATGGTTCAATGCATTCTCAATTTTTTTAATAAAAAAAAATGAAACTACCATTCTTCTTCCTCTTAACCATTCTACCCCCATCATCTTCTAAACTTCCCATTTTGAACTTTCTCTCTAAATTAAACAAATTGATGGAAAATGAAAGCTAAAGGTGAGGATAATTGAAGTAAAGGGGAGAAAACATGAATTAATTTATTTAATTGAAATTAATCAATTTAAAATTAATTTATTATTTGATAATAAAGTTAATTAAAATTTATAATAATTATTTTAGAATAATATAATTTATTTAAATATAATGGATCTCATAATGTCTTATTGTTTTTGTTGTTAAAAAAATTGTGAGTGTAGTGGGTCCATAATCAAAATAGATGAGTGGGTCCAAGTAGGCATTGCCAGTATGTAAAAATGATCCAATGTAATAACTCTAAGGCCAACGTGCTACATGTGACCATTAAAATTTAAATTATGCTTCATTTGCTTAAATCGATAAACTAAAAGGACAAAAATTCATACATTGTAAGTTGAAGGGCAAAAACTCTTAAGGTCGATAAGGTGAAGGGCAAACATGGGTTTTGTCTTGCAAGCTACCAATGCCAACATGTAAAATAGGTATCCATGTGGCACTTAGGTGGTGTTGACATGGCATGGGTAATAGAGGACTAATGGTCATGTGCTGCACATGACCGTACGACTTTAATTGTTGCCTTATTATCCTAGACCCAAAAAAGTTGAAGGGCAAAGTGAAGGTTTTTGCCCCTCCACTACACTGGGCTTTTTTCCACTGGTTAAATACTCAATTTGGTTCCTCAACTTTCATTTTTGAACCAAATTTATTCTTAAACTTTAAAAAGCACCAAAAAGTCCTCAAACTTCAATTTTTGGGACCAATTTGGTCCCACCATTAACCGAATTGACAATTGTCACGTTAAATTACCAAAAAATCACACCTTTCTTTAAAAATAACGATGAGGAAAAAAAAAAACATGACTGGCATTTTTTTCTTTCTATATGGCGTTTTAACCAAATTTTAATCTCTAACCCTAATACTCACCATTTGTACATTTTATAAACACTATAAACTATAAATCTAATCTCCAACTCCAAGCTGTCACACCTTTAACCCTCATTCACTGCCAACTCCTCCTTCAACATTAACGGTGATGACAACAGCAACGGCAACGACCAATAGCGATGACTACAACAAAGACGACAACGACATGGTTCTCTTCCTCCCTCCTCCTTCTTGTCTTTCTCTTTCTCCCTCCTCCCATGGCTTTTTTTTTTTTTTTTGGAACAGCTTTCTCTTCTTCCTTACTATTGAGTCAATGTACTCCAAGAAGGGGGGTGAATTGGAGTTCCAAAAATTCTCCCCTTTTTGCAACCACAAAACCAAAAATAAAGAGAATAGAGAAGAAGAGCTTATTCAATGATTTTATAGAGGTTTAGTCCAACCACTTGGAACCTAGTCCTCTACCTTGGCTTCACTCACCAAGGATTTCCTCCACACTCTCCACTAACAACAACAAGGGTGGCTTAAAGGAGCCACTCAATCCTTATACAAAAAGAAGGGTGTTTCTCTCAAATCTCACCCCTTTACACTTAAACCCTAAGAATCCTCTCTACAAATCACTCTTGAAGGATTAATCACATCCCCAAGATCACTCACAAATAGAATAATAAGAGAATTACAAGTAAAGATCTCTCAAAGATCAAAAACTCAAGTTAAAGCTCGTGTAGGTAGGTAAAGATATTCAATGCAATGCTCTCTAAACTTCTTCAGATCTATTACCAACCATATTTATAACCCCTTGCTCGAAAATAGCCATTTCTAACCATTGGGAGTCATTAAATGCTCTGCAGGACGCAAAGGTCAAGTTGCAGGATTGTTAGGAGAGCCGGCTCAGCTTCCTAGAGCCAGCTCTGTAGAGTCGGCTTACCATTTCTATAGCCGGCTTTGCGAGATTGCTGCACATTCTGTTTTCTTCCACAGTCAGCTGCAAAGTCTAGAGCCAGCTTTGGGATCCCAACTTTAAACACATTAAATAATCTTCAAATAACTTGACCGTTATGTATTAAATGCACCCTCACAGCCAGCTGTAAAGTTGGAGCCGGCTTTGCATCTTTTCTCCCCGCGCGCCAAACAACGGTCTTCAAATTTTTGCCCGTAGAGCTGGCTGCAGCTTCCAGAGCCGGCTCTCTGCACTTCCATTTCATCAGAGCCGGCTGCAAATTTCAAGAGCCGACTCTCTACAAAAATTCAAGCCTTTCTGGTCTATTTTGAAGTGCAGTCCAAGTTTAATTGCAATCTTTTAGCAACTTAACTATACACTTAAATAAACCAGTTAGTCACTCAAATGTGTTTTGTAATAATCAAAATCATAGGTACAACACTTACTCACCCTCCTTTCTCTAAACCCCTTCATCTCCAAATCTCATTGTCCCCTTCATCTTCAAATCCAATGGCTTCTTGACAAGAGCTTCACTCTTCTTCTTCTTCCTCCTCTCCTTCCCCTCTTCTTCCACTTCCCTCCACCTTGATCTATTGAACACTATTGAACAAGAGAACCTAGATCTAGGTTTTCCTTGTGAGTTAATCTAGGTTCTCTTAAAGAACCCGTGGGTTCTCCATCCAATCTGAGAAAGGAAAAAGATGGGAAGGAGAGGGAAGGAAAAAGAAAGATGAAGAAGATGATGAATTTAGGTTTTTGGTTAGAATTTTTACCATTAATATATGGTTTGTGTTTGATTTGGTGACTCTTTTTTTTCTACAAAAGTATAGTTTGATTAGGTGACTTTAGGAATTGGTTATATAAGAGTAATAGATTTTGAGGAAAATAATGTTAGTGTTGAGGACAACTTCTGGGTATTTGATGGATGAGTAAGTTTAGGGTTTACAGAGGTAGGGGAAAAGAATATTTTTGGTACTTTTTCTAATATTCTTCCCTCAAATCTGCAGTTCCCCAAACAAATGAGCAAGAGCAAGGTTCCTCTTCTAGAAGATCAAATCTAACCTACATCTGCAAGAATATTAATTTGAAAAGAGAAAAAGTTCATGCTTGCCTCAACAAAAAAAATCCAAAATTTTGCTTTAGATTTGTGGGTATATGCAAATGGATGGTAAAATCTTTCTTCAAGTAGGTATGCCCAGTGATTTTCAAACAAAAATTTCAAATTTCCATGAAGATTAGCAAAATACAAGAATGGGAATGGGAGATGAGAAATGAAACAAAGATGAAGAATTGAAGAGAAGCTTAAGGAGATTGGGAGAAGAGAGAGGGATTAGTGAGGTTGAAGATGAGGGTACTTTGGTAACTTCAATAAATATTAAAATAATAAAATGTGTTAAAATCACATAATATATAGGAATAATTGTGTAATTTAAAGGATAAAATGTCAACTCATCACTTTTTCACATTTTTCTTCAACGTCATTAGTTGAAAATAAAAAGAATGATTTCGGGGCAACTTAACATAATATTTGGCACTTCCGTCAATGGAAAGACCAAATTAGTACCAAAAATTGAAGTTTGAAAATATTTTTGAGGTTTTTTAAAGTTTAAGGATAAAGGTTAAAACCCCACTTTGGTTCCTCAACTTTGGTTAAAAACCCCTTTTTAGTCTCTCTACTTAAGAAATTCCTTCTTCAGTTTCTCTTCTTAAAACAATCCATTTTTAGTTCTTAAAGTTTGAAAAATGGCGCCTTTTTAATTTTAATCCATGCATTAAGTTTTGCATACATATCACATTAAATAATGAAAATTTGGAAATAGATGGACCAAAAGGGGCTTTTTTATCTCATTCTTGGTCTCTCTACTTTGGCAAAAAACCCCTTTTTGGTCCTTCTACTTTGATAAAAAATCCATTTTTGGTCTTTTTATTTTTTAAAAAAACCCCATTTTAGTGGCTCTATTTTGAAATTTTTGTTAAGATAATGTGCAATAAGACAAAAAATTATTGGAGGGACTCAAAAGGGGTCTGATTTCAATCTTTAGGGACCAAAAACGGGTTTTCTTAAGTTGAGAGACTAAAAAAGAGCTTTTTGCTAAAGTAGAAGGATCAAATTGAGATTTTAACCAAGGATAAATTTGGTTCAAAAATGAAACTTGAGGGACCAAATTGGGTATTTAAACTTTTTCGCAGGTTCACAGTTCAACATTGAAACCTTCTGCAAAATCACCAATGGGTCAAGCCAGATAGTTTTAGGCTAAAGCATACTAGCTTGCAAGCTGAAAATTGAAGCTTAATGAGCGATAAGCTATTGTTGGGCTTTGAAACTACAAAATCGCAAACTAGACTCAAAAAACCAATAGCCCATTAAATATTTTCAATTTTTTACCACTCAACTTTTGGGAACCTTTATTACCTCCTGCAATTTTATTCTACCTTCCAAGATTTTTGTAGCAAAAAATTTTATGTTAAAATACCAATTTTTTTCCTCAACTTTTAGATTTATACCAAAATTATTTCTCAACTTCAAAAAGTACCAAAATTGTCTCTAAACTTTAATTTTTAGTGCTAAAATAGTCCTCACACTTTGAAAATAATACTAATTTAGTCCTTAAACTTTGAAACAAATGCCAACTTAATCCTTGAACTTTGATTACAAATACCAATTTAGTTTTTTAACTTTAATTATATATCAATTTAATATGTAAATATTAAAGGCTTTCCCCCTATTTGCACCCTCCATTTATTTTATTTTCACGGTCAACACCTTACAATATTTTTCTTCCCTATTCACACCCTCTACTTTTTCAAATCCGCCAAAAACCCAATATTTTAAGTGACCGTAACGAAAACGTTAATAACCGTTAAAAATTGTAATACGTGGCACCAAACAGTAGCATGAACGTTATATCACCTTATTAATCCAATGTGGACTTTTTTTTAATGACGTGGCATAATTAAATCATAATTAATTTTAATTTCTTCATTTTCTTGTTTCCCGACATGTCTTTACCATCTTCCTCCTCATCCTCCTGGGTTCCTCATTGAACTAGGAACCCACAACGTTATGTCACATTTATTAATCCAATGTGGACTTTTTTTTTTTTTATAATGTGTTATAATTAAATCATAATTAATTTTGATTTCTTCATTTGCTTCTTTCTCGGCATCATCTTCACCATCCTCGTCCTCATCCTCCTGGGTTCCTCGCAGAACCCAGGTTCTCAATTCCTTGTGGAACCCAATTTCACATAAATGCCTACCAAGCTAAGATCTTCATGCACACAATTATAAGTAAATGAATACTACACAAAAACATGATATGCATCTTCCACCCCTTTCCCACAAAAAACGAAAAAATCGTTATTGCCATTCATGTTAATCCCAGTTGAACTCAAATTGGCAACCTGTTCTAAAACAATCTCCAAGCAAAAAAACTCACCTTTCAAACAAAAAAATTATTCCAAATTGCTTTGCATAAAATAGGAAGCTAAGATAAATACATTCAAATAAAAAAATGAAAAAAAAGGTCAAAACCCATAATCTGGGTTCCCCGTGCAGGAACCTAGAAACTTGGTTCCCTGCGCAGAACCCTAGGTTCCTCACGAGGAACCCATTGAGAAGAGGAGAAGAGGATGGTAAAGATGGAGGATGGTGAAGATGATGCCGAGGATGAGGGAGATAAGGATGAGGGGGAAAGAAAAAGATGAAGAAATGCCACATCATCAAAAAAAAAGTTCATGTTGGATTAATAAGGTGATATAACGTTCATGTTACTGTTTGGTGCCACGTATTATAATTTTTAACAGTTATTAATGTTTCCGTTACGGTCAGTTAAAATATTGGGTTTTTGGCGGATTTGAAAAAGTGGAGGGTGTGAATAACGAGGAAAAATATTGTAAGGTGTTGACCATGAAAATAAAATAAATGAAGGGTGCAAATACAGGGTTTGACCAATATTAAATAGAAATATATCATGATGGCAAAATACGACAATTTAATTTTATACATAATTAATATTTTAAAAAAAAAAACTAATTTTGTGGCAACGTAACGAATTATGTGACACTTTTGTTAATGGAAGGACCTTTTTTGGTATTAAAAATTAAAGTTTAGGGGTAATTTTAGTATTTTTTAAAGTTAAGAGACAATTTTAGTACAAATTTAAAAGTTGAGGGACCAAATTAATATTTTAACCAAAATTCTAAAATAAACCCAACTATAAAGTATAAATATTGAAGGCCTTTTCTCCATTCTCCATCTCTTCTCTCCAGTCTCTAATTTTAGAAGTGCAGTTCTTCTTCATCATCACCCATAAATAAGAGCAACCCAATTGGAGATTCTTAATTTTCTTTTTATTTTTCAAATGATAATGATAATTCCTTTTGTAATTAGAATTTCTCTATACTTTACTCTCTTTTTTTTTTTTACAACAAATGCTAACCTTTCTTCAAATTTGTATATGGATTTTCTTTTAATTTTCTCTCTAATTACAAAGCTTGACCTTTATTCCGTAATAGAAATTTGTCTAGGTCTTCTTTTATTATTATTTTTGTAATAACAAACCAAAACCTGATATTTTGTGATTCAAATTTCTATATGAGTTCTTATATATATATATATATATATGTATATGTATATATACACTTATTATTTTGACAAACGCTAACCCGTATCATTGTATTTTTATTTTAAGGAGATTCATCACATTATAAAGGAGGATCAAGCAACAAGGAATCTTACTATGAACCTTAATGCTAGTAATTTTGGTCCTTTTTTTATATATATATTCTAGGCTAGATCCTTAATATTAGATTTGTAAACTCAATTTTCAAGAACTTGTCAAATGATCATCTATTTAATAATTTTTTTTCTTGAACTCGGATTTATATGCAAGATGATCTTCATAAGGAGGATATTGATGTTATTCCTATAGAAAATTTAGAAGATAGCCCGATAGCAAAAGACAAGGGAAAAGGGAGGAATCAAGATTCTGAAGCATGCCAAACTTTAGTGGTATGGCAACACCTTACTAAGTTTTTGGAAAAAGGCAAAAAGAAGGGAAATGTAACTATTGTGCAAAGATTAACTGTGCAAACTCTAGGCTTAATGGCACCTCTTCAATGAGGAATCATATACTTGCAAGTAAAAAGAACCTTAACATGTTAAAGAGTCAAAAGTTGCTTAGTTTGAAACAGTATTATGTTGTTGGAGATGGTGAGGAAGGACAAGAAGTCACTCAGTTGACCTCTTGGAAGTTTGATGAAAGGGTTGTTAATAGGGTTTTGGCTAAAATGATTATAAATGATGAGAATCCATTTACCATTGTTGAAAAATTTGGATTCAAAAGATTTTGTGAAGTTGCTTTGGCCCCTAGTTTCAAGCTTCCCTCTAGAAGGTTTATAACCAAACTTTGTTATAAAATCTATCTTGAGGAGAGGGTAATTCTTAAAATCTATTTTAAGGAATCAAAGCAAAGAATCTCCTTAACCCTAGATAATTGGAGCTCATCAACCCAATTATCTTATATGAGTTTAATTGCCCATTTCATTGATGACAATTGGAGGTTACACAAAAAAAAAAAAAAACCTTAACTTTTTCCCTGTTGATTCTCCTAAGGGAGAAGAGTTAAGTGACTTAGTTGAAACTTGTTTGAGGGATTGGGGACTTTAGAAGGTATACACAATAACTGTTGATAATGCATCTTCTAATGATGGAGTTGTAAGGGTGCTTAAGACTGCTTTAAACAAGTGAGGTACAAGTGTTCTAGGTTGGGATGAACTGCACATGAGGTGTGCAACATATATCATTAATTTGGTTGTGAAAGAAGGAGCCAAACTGATGAATAATTCCATTGCTTCTGTGGGAGCTACTTGCAAATACATTAGGCAAAGTTCTCAAAGAAAATTGAGGTTCGAGGCTTTGAGGTTCAAGGAGGTTGTTGAGGTTGAAAAAGTTGACTCCAAGAAGCTGTTGTCCTTAGATGTGCAATATAGGTGGAATTCTTTGTACTTAATGCTTGATATTGCAAAGAAGTTTGAAATGGCATTTGAAAGGTTAGTTTTATCTATTTGAGAAGTTTACTTGGCTTATTTTCATGTATTGTCATCATTATATTAAATTAATTATATTCCTTTTATATTATTTTGTTATTAAGAATTATAATCATTCTAACAATTTAGTTTTTGTCTTATATTTTCATATACTGCAGTTTTTTGTTGTACAATTTGAAGGTATTCAAGGTATGATTTAGCCATGAGGATTGAATTGAATTCTAGTCCAAGTTTCCCATCTTGTATCAATTAGCAAAATAAGAGGACGCTTGTGACATTTCTGAAACCAGTTTATTTCTTGACAAAGAAAGTCTCTAAAGTTTGTATACCACTTCAAACTTGTATTTCCCATAAATCTGTGAAGTGGATAGGCTTCTTAAACTGTGGAAAAAGGAGGCTGATTTAAGTCAAATGGTTACCAAAATGCAGGATAAGTTTGACAAGTACTAGGGTGATCCTTTGAAGATGAATAAGAACATCTTCTTTGCTATAGTTTTGGACTCAAGGCACAATCTTGGCTTTGTGCAATTTCTAATGGTAAGGATGTTTGGTGAGGTTAAGGGCAGAGCTTATGGGGAGATGGTGAGAGCTGAATGCTTCAAGTTGTTTGAAGCAAATACGAGCTAGCACTATTCTAACAATAAACTGGAAAAGTTTGGTGTTTTACAAGTTATAACTACATTAGATAGTAAAATATCAATCAATAAGATAATATATATCTTCATTGTGTGTGTGTATATACATATCTCATCACCTTCTAATGATATGAAATAACATTAGTATGTGAATCTTGAGAAGTGTCATTTGCATTTGGAACCTCATTAGTCTCTCCTCCCTTTTTATTCTTTTTTTTTTAAAAGAAAAATATACTCAACTAACCTTTGGTATTAATTATTTTAACTTCACTTATAAACCACATTATGAACAATTATCAAGAGATTTTGTCATTTAATTAATATTTAAAGAACTAGGTCTAATTATTAATTAATTATTACAAATAAAGATAGAAATTGGATGCATGATCCAAAAGAGATCACCCAATGTCAATATCGAAAAGAATTGTGATGGTAAAGCCGCAATTGTTTGGGAATTTGGTTAACCTTCTTCTTCTAGAGAAGATGATGTCTCGGTTCCTTGATCTTGCTCTCACATACACAATTTTCTTAGCATTTAATGTGTTTATTTTGGCCTTATTTTTTAGCTATTCCTAATTGGTTTACCATCACCAGACCACTTGATGTCCAATTAAACTACATATGGGATGGTGCCTCTCTCACAAAACAATAAAAGGGAAGGAAACAAAGGATATGTTTGGTGCAAATTATGAGAAGAGCTTTTTGGCTCTAAAAGCACAAGCTGCACCAAACAGGTCAGCTTCCCAAACTTGCTACAGCTTTTGAGAAGCTGAGCTTCTCGCTGTTCCTTTGCAAAGTTCGGAAGCTCCAATTTCTTACTTCCACGGGAGCTTCTCGCTCCATGTTTAATGAAATTTAATGAAATTGACATGGTCTTCCCATTTTATCCTCACACTTCCTTTTTTTTTACAAAAAAACTAGTATATAAAGGACCAATTTATAACATCACACCGACCAACCCAGTAACAGTTGTTTCTTCTTCTTCATCCAATCAGAGAAACAAATCGAAAATACTCATCCAACAATCAGAGAAACAAACCAAAAATATCCAATCAGAGAAACAAACCAAAAATATCCAATCAGAGAAACAAATCGAAAATACTCATCCAACAATCAGAGAAACAAACCAAAAATATCCAATCAAAGAAACAAATAAAAAATACTTACCATATTCTTCCTCATTTTCTTTCCCCCTAAATCGAAAATCCCCTCATCTTCCGTTCGGAGACGAACCCAGGAGCTGGGTTCGTAACAAACCCCGCGCTTGGGTTCCGAGGCGAACCCAATGCCTGGGTTCCGAGGCGAACCCAATGCCTGGGTTCCGAGGCGAACCCAGCGCCTGGGTTCTGAGATGAACCCAGCGCCTGGGTTCTGAGATGAATCAGGCGCAAGTTCGTCACAAACCCTTCCCCTGGGTTCGTCACAGAACCCAGGCTTGGGTTCGTCGCAGAACCCAGCACCTGGGTTCAAGATGAACCTAGGAGTTAGGTTCCGTTCGCACGAACACA
>BPVZ01000130.1:299797-311451 GCA_020521535.1 Rubroshorea leprosula | reverse complement strand
AAATTGGCTGCAGAGTATGGGAATTGAAGTTTCAAAAGAGCATGTTTACTGATTGCTTCACTAAGAAGTACTTTCCTAATATATGCTTCCATTAAAGTTGCAAAATTGGCATTCAACAAAATTAATTCAAACTCTTAAATCTATTATTCTTATAATAAGTACTTGTTCTATGTATTTTCAACATTAATAAACAACTAACTGCACCAATCCTGATAAATATTGAAGTTAATTAAGATAATTAAAGGAATATGTAAATCTAGTCACCTGATTTTCTTGCTTCAAATCTCTGTTGATGTTCACCTTGTCACCCTTGGGTGATAACCAATCTGAGTGTTGGGATTGGGAATCCTCTTTTGTCTTACCTTCATCCTCAACCTGTTTGATTGCCCTTTTTCGCTCTTCTTCCAGCACTGCAACCTGCAAATGATCAGGATGGTAAGAGAAAAACAAAAAAATATATATACAGAAAAAAAACCGGAAAGAAAGAGCATAAACCAAGTCTAACGAAAGAAATAAGTTTGTTTTTCTGATAAGTTTTGATAGTTTGTAATTGATTGTAGCAGCAAAATTGCTGCTTTCTTGTACAAAACAGTTGTTGGATAACTGAAATTTCACATTCTATCCACAAAAAAAGAAAAAAAAAAAAGAAAAAAAGAAAAAAAGAAAAAAAAAAAGACCAAAGAAATAATGAACAACTACAGAAAATGAAGAAAATTTCTTCTTTATTAACAGAAAACCATAATTTTGAAACCAGAGGTCATAGAATTTTTCTTTTCTCTTTTAACTCTAAATGAAACAAGGATAAAAATAAAATAGAAAATCCATTAAAATTAGCTTGAGCTAAAACTTGCCCTGCTGCTATACAACACAAATACTACTAAATAAATGCATGCATACACAAACACATATACCCATACCAATCTATGTACTTACTGGGGTGTAGCGGAACTTGCGCTTAGGCGGTTCCTCTGCGGCGCCGGAGGCTGAGTCTGAGGTGGGAAGTGGCGTCCACCTGCAGAGCAGGATGTTGCTGCTACTGTTGTTTCCGTTGTGAGCATGGGACTGGGAGTTTTGGTGACTAACAGTCGATGGAGGCGAGACGTGTACCCACTTCTTCTTCCACTTCCTCACAGGCCCGTTGAACACCGCCGACGAACCGTACCTGGCCGACAACCGCCCCAGCCTCGCGGACCCCACACCATCCATTCGATTCTGAGCAACCTTCGGGTTTCTACCTTTAACCTTAACCTATGTCCCTCCGCCGGAGCCACCGGAGAGAATTATCGGAGCAAAAGATAGAGGCTTTGGGAAAAGGAGTGAAGGAGAGTGAAAGAGTGAAGTTCGTTTGGAACAGTGCGGAGGTTCTGTAGAGGAAACGACACAGGTTTACCCTAACGGTGTCGTTTTCCTGATAAAAATTATATTTCACCCCTAAACTTTTAAAGCACAATCCATTTAGCCCTTACAGTAATTAATTTTGATATCAAAGGAACAACATGAACAAGTTCAAAATTAAGGAATAGAGTAGAGTACAATGAGGGACATGCAAATTGCACCTTGTTTTAACATGTAACACTTAGGTCCCAAGTATTCTTATTGAAGCTGTTTCAATTTAATTGTCATGAATAATGATATAGGTACCGATTCTTATTAGACGAATTTAAAGAACCGCTTATGTGGCAAGTTAAAAGCCACACTTGGACTTGGAGCATTTGAATAGATACTTAAAATTCCCTCACACTTTAACTTGCTATGTAAGTAGTCCTCTAAATTCGACTTATAGGAATTGGTACTTGTATCATTATTCTAATTGTCATTAGTCTCACTTTTAGTTTTTTTTTTTTTTTTCTAACTTATTTTTAGCCTTTTTTTTCCCTTTAATGATCTAGAGCAAATTTGCTTATATCTCATTTAAGAATCTACAATAAAAAATTAACAATGCGCTTGGATTGAGAAAAATGAAAAGAAATAAGTTCAGTCCAATCAATCAAGTGAATCTATTAAATGAAAATTTTCATTCAATGGGCTTAGTTGATGGTGGGGTTATTTTAGATGTGAAACTGATAACTTTGTGAAAGTTCAGTGGCCCAAATAAGAGTCCACGCTACTGAACGCACCGTTTTACGTGAAAAATATCTTCAATTCAACTAATGTTATCTTCCTACAGCTCAAACTTCAGTTACAGAGCAGCAGCAGCAGCAGCAGCAGCAGCAGCAATGGAGCTCTGCGTTAACTTCCCAAAAATTCTCAATTTGAACCAAAAAACACATCTTTTCTTCCAAGGAAGTTCCTTTCCTGATTCTATTAGAAACCCAACTCTCCAATTTAAAATCAAGAACCAAAAAAACCCTTTAAATTTTCCTCAGAGACTCTCATCTTTTTCCCGCCAAATACAATTTCTTCAACCACCTTCGTTTCCTTCCGGTTCCCGTCTACTTGCAGCTTCAACGGCTTCTGAAGTTGTAACGAACCGGCTTCCAGTAGATATCGAGGTTACCGAGACTCAAGAGCCCAATTCAAGAGTGAGATTTTCCTCTTCTTTCCAGCAGATATAAGTACCCTAGTTTAGTTTTGCTGATAATTTCGTATGATTACGTTAATTTGCAATCTTTTTTGGATTAGTTTTGTGGGTGCTTTTTACTTTTGCTAAATTTCAAATGCACTTGATGCTTAATGCTGGTTGTATGTGATGTGTCCTAAGGTTCTCTCTGCATTTCTATTTACACAGGTAAAGTTGAGCGTGGAAGTACCTGATGCAGTATGCGAGGATTGTTACAAACGTGTCTTGAACGAACTCACGAAGCGAGCCAAGGTGCTTCTACATTGCGGTTCAGTATTTTTCTATATTTTGATTGCCAAGTTATCAACTGCTGTATGATATTGTGAAGAATTTTATGAGTCTTATTTCATCCTATAGCAAATTTGTCTAAAATGAGTCTTCAGGATTATTATGATTTCCAACTTTGTAGAAACAGTTTAGAAAAATACAAGGTTCATTTGAAGGCTTCCACATATTTATCCAAAGCTGTTGACTTGGCAAATTTGGAAGCACATTTCATGCTTTTCCTAGTTTTGTGTATCCAGGTCCCTGGATTCCGCCCTGGAAAGAAGGTCCCAGAGAGTATTCTTATTAGTTATGTCGGGAAGGAAAATATTCAAAAGGCTACAATTGAATCAATTTTGGAAAGGACACTTCCCCATGCTATGTCTTCGGTATGTTACTAATTTGCATCTGTCTGGTTTTGATTTCTGGCATGGTCGGTCTTTGCTTTGGATCTGGTTCTGTAGGGAAGTACCAATTCAATTGCTAACGTTTGGCTCTTATTCTACGTCTACAGGTAACTGGAAAGGCTTTGAGAGACTCAGTCCGCATTATTACCAAATTTTCTGAAATGGAAAAGACCTATTCCTCTATTAGCTCCCTGAGGTTTCTATTCCATCTCCTTAAGTCACAACTGATTGTTCTTTTGTTGGCTTTTAATAAAGTCATAATGCAGCTCTTCACCTCAGAAATTTCTGTATTAATATTTAAAATATAAGTGTCTGGAGGGGGAAACGATTGATATTATTGGTACGCATCGGTCTTTACATTTAATAACTATGGATATTGGTTTTTTGATTGGCCTCTTGTGTTGCAGATATGATGTCATTGTTGATGTGGTACCCGAAGTCAAATGGATACCTGAGAATGGGTATAAGAATTTGAAGATTGTTGTTGAAATAGACAGAGAAATAGATGCTGAAATAGCTTGTGAGCATGAACTAAGACGCCGCCACAAGGCCTTAGGTTCTTTGAAAATTGTGACCAACAGAGGGCTACAGGTTATCATTGTTTAATTCACTCATTTATTGTTGTTATGCCATTCCTTTATTGCTGATAAAAAAAATGTCTTCCTTTCTAAATCAGTTTCACCTTTTATATTTAGAAAGATTAGGTATGTAATGAACACATTGACATGGCATTTTCCCAGCTTGTGTCTTTTATTCAATAAAGGAAGTTGTCGAAATTACACTTTTAATCTTTCCTAATTTTAAAGATATTTTAGTTAGCCTTTAGGAACTAAGACATTAACATGCTCCTCATCATCAGTGGACCCTATTCATGGCAAGGATTTTAATTAAAGAGAAGAAAGTAAGATGGTTGCTTGTAGATATCTTCCTTGATCAAAACAGGAGGTTCTATCTCATAGGAATTGGATATTTTCTCAGGTTGGTGATGTTGCAGTCATTGATATATCAGCAACCACTATTGATCAAGATGAATCTAATGTTCAGGCAATTCCAGCTGCAGAAAGCAAAGGTTTGCCAATATGAACTTCTGTTTACCTTCATCTGCAGGCATTTTGCTTTATAACCCCATCCTAGGCATGAGGGCCATTACTCTTGAAAAATTTATGTTGAATCAACATGCCTATGAGATTAAAGTACTGGTTTTAAGTTCAGATTGAACAAATTATGTTGAAAAAATTATTATTTTTTATACCCCCATCCTAAGCAAAGGTTTGCTGGTTACTTTCATGTTTGTGTTTTAAGTCTTTTTTCCATACCCCTCACACATTAGTAATGGATTCATTAGCTTGAGATCAGCTTCTTACCAATCATCATGCAATTCTTACCTTGTTCCTGATCTTCTTTTTCGGGTTTTTTTTTTTTTTCTTCAGATTTTCATTTTGACACAGAAGATGGTGATAAAGTACTTGCTGGTTTCCTTGATGCATTGATTGGAATTAAACGTGGTGAGACAAGATCCTTTCCACTTGTATTTCCTGAATCATGGAATCAAGAAAATCTCCGTGGTGTTCATGCTCAATTCACTGTGAGTTCCTTTATCTTTTTAGATTTGAATGTTCTCATGTCTTTTTGAAAATCAAGTTTCATGATAACCAAAAGGGGCCTTTCTTTTCTTAAGAATACTGAATTCTGAGGGAAGTAGGTTTAAAGAGGAAATGATGACACATTTTCAAATTCATAATTTATGGTTCTCTGGAGGATATCTGGGTGGTTTGAACGTGGGATTTCAGACATGGAAGCCTTCCATTAAAATTTTTGGGATGAGTTGAGAGACTTCCCTATCAATTATGATAGAGCAGAGTTATTGTCTGTCATGTAGCCTGATCCTACATACCTCCGAAAAGATTGTATTTTACTTATTCAGGCACTCAGTAAAGATTTTGATCAGGAATTCTATGAATGTTTAGCTGTCTGACCTACTGATTCAGTTTGATTGTGACTTGTGAGTGTATATAAGGATTTCCTTCTTTTCTTTCATTCTTTTTTGTTCTTTTTACAGGTTGAATGCAAAGAATTGTTTTACAGAGATTTACCTGAGTTAGATGACTCCCTTGCTGATAAGCTTCTTCCTGGATGCACCACCTTGAAGCAGGTAACTGCTGTATTTAACTCTGGAGTCTCTGATGTGTCTAATTCCAAATCCATGTTTACATAACTCCATCTTAAAATTTTCTGCCAAATGAATCTTCAGGTAAAAGAATTGCTATTACAAAGGTGCCAAGAAATAGAGCAAACTGCTAAAGACCAAGCAACAGATAATGCAATCTTAGACCAGCTGTGCAAGGTTAGTTTTGTTGATGATAGCCTCTAGGCTGGTTAAACTCTCTCTTGCCGATTAGGGCTTCCTGTCTTCTTTATATGAACTTGACTATTTTGTGTTTTTCAGATGGTAGAAGTTGATGTTCCTCAATCCTTGTTTGAGGAACAAGGACGGCAGCTCTATGGAGCAAAACTTTTAGAGATACAGGTCAGGACTACATTTCTTGTTGGGAACTGTTTTTGCAGCCTTGTATCCAAAAGATTATAAGCTTATCTGTGCTTCTATACCAGCTTATATCCAGCATCTATTATGGTAATGCAGGCAAACATGAAACTAGATGAAGAGCAGTTAGCGTCTCTATCAAGTCCAAAGGCAGTAAATGAATATCTGGAGATGCAGAAGGGAAACATAATAAATATGATAAAGCAGAATCTGGCAGTAGGAGATATTTTTAAACGTGAAAATTTGGAGGTAATGCAATTTTTGCTTCTTCTTGTAGACTTATAACTTATCATCTTTAGTTTTTGTCGGTCAGAGAAATTCCTTTTGGATGGTTTAACTGCAGTTTTCAAGTGAGAAGCTTGTGAAAGAAGTCCAGAATTCAATTGCTGAATTCAAGCGCCACAAACAAAAATATGATGAAGAGCGCGTGAAGGAACAGGTTGGTATTTCATGTATTCAGTGGGGTTGCACAATCCAGAGTTTGCTTATCAATTCTCCAAAGTTACTTTCTGGATTACATGGTATAACAATGACATGATATCTATCCCCTTGTAATTTGCTTAGGTAGAAGAGATACTAGAAGGTGCAAAAGTGCTTGAATGGTTGAAAGAACGTGCAGAAATTCAATACATAACTAGGTGAAAGAGATGCTTCAGTGACCGTAGAGGCCATTGCCCATTTTGCATTTGGGCCTAAGTAACGCCAAATTGCAGAATTTTCATTTTTCCAGTGGACCTTGTGATTTGTGAAGAAAAAAGTTATAGAATTGTTCAATGAGAATGCAGGAAGTTAAAGTTTGGAGTTCATAGAGATTTTGTAGCATATAAGGCATTAAATGTTTTCTAAGCAATTCTATCTCTTAGTTATTCAGTGTTGCAAAAGCTGCCCCGTCTAGCCTATGAGGCTGGGCTATGGGTTATACACCAAGAGATAACCCTCTTAAGATTTAACCATCCCGTAAATGAGGTAGATATAATGATGCATGATTCTCACAAAAGTCACAACCCCTTAATTTAATCTACTGGTTTACAATATGCAAATCAAAGCCTTACTACACAAATGGTGCTTGAATGTTTTGGTTGTACGGTTGATATTCCTTTGTATTACATACATGAAAATTTGAGACATTTAACAGAAGTGGAAAGAAATGTGTATATGAATTAACAGATAGAACAACCATGACCATTAGAATGCCACCTTGCCAAGTTACCACAATAATGGGAATGCCACTCCTATGAAACATATAGTAAGTAATCAACTCAGAACTGAAATGGATTTGAGAGATAGGTCAGATAGCTAAGTAATTAAATATGAAATATGCTATAAAAAACTCGTTGACAAATCCAGGTTTCTTGGCCCCAGAAGAAGAAGAGACCAGGCAAATGCAATTTTTTTTTTCAAGAACTAAGACTTCCAACATGGTAGACTTTCATATTTATATCCAAGTCACCATAAAGAAAACTGAAATCATGTCGAGTGGTTTACTTGAGCAGCGTTGAAAGACCCCATGTACTGCTGAGAACCCGATACATGCTGTCCTGTCATTTGAGGGGAAACTGATGCATGCTGTGCAGCCATCTGATTTCGAGGAGGTTCTATAGGTGACTGCTGTGGCTGTCCCCATGGTCGAGCTCTAGGTGGGCTAGCAGTACTGGGGGGTGCCCACCTGGTTTTATTCAAAACTCTCTCAATTTCTTCAATTCGTCCAGCTTTTCCAAAAGCATCACGCACAAACTCCAGCAGCACTGGAGTAACACCAACAGCATACCTCATCATCTGATCCAATATGTCACAGCTCTTCTCAAATTCACCAGCATTGCAGAGTCCCCTCACCACCACATCATAAATCAAAGCATCAGGTTTAGGATCTTTCTCCCCCATTTTCGTCAAAAGCCATGCTGATTCCATGTTCTTTCCATTCTTGAGAAACTCACCAAACACCCTTGTTCCAAAACTTGCAACCACCCTCAAACCTGACTCCACCATCTTGGTAAAAGTCTGCAAAGCATCATCAATTCTCCCTGCCTTCAGATATGCATCAATCATTGTCCTATAAGTTGGCACATCAGCTGACAATGACTTTTTAGACAATTCAGCAAACAGCTTCTCTGCCTCAGATAACATCCCCAGTTCACAAAACCTGGTAATTATGTTGTTAAACCCCGCAACATCCATTGCAAAAGGCTTGGATCCTGCCTTTGTCCCTGCCTTCTTAAACGTTTGAATTGCCTCCTCACACTTCCCCAACTTGAAACACTCATTCACCATGATACTAAATGTGTCAGAATTAACTGCCTGAATATTTGGCGGCATATGACTGTCCAACATTTCCTCAAACAATGCCCAAGCTTCAGTTTTCTTCTCGTGCTTGAGCAAAACCTCCAAAAGAGTATTACCCGTGGCTGGGATCATCCTAAATTTCCTATCCAACCATGACTTGTAAGACTGCATGGCCTCCTTATCCTTTCCCTGACTAAACCACCACTCCATAAACGTTGCATTCACAACTCCATCATAAACCAGGCATCGCTCCTTCAATTCATCAAATAGCTCATTGGCCTTCTCCAAATTCCCCAACTTCAAGAACCCGGATATCAAGTTATTGTAAACCAAAGAATCAGCACCGTACCCTTTAGCCAACATCTCCCTCAACAAATCCATGGCCTCTCCGATCCTCCCTGCATCTATCAAACCCTTGGTCAAGTGCCTGTAAGTCACAGCAGATGGACTGAACGGTGCATTGGCCAAAATATGGCGGTAAACCTCAAGAGCAGTATCTACTTCACCCCTATCGCAATGAGTATTGATCAAATTATTGTAAGACACAATATTGGGAACGATATTAGACTGCTTGAAGAAGAAATGAAATAAGGCTACGGCCTCATCAAAACGCTTATTCCGGTACATGGCAGCAACGATGGCATTGCAGGTGAAGACGGTAGGACGGATGTTGGAGAAAACTGAGGAACGGGCAAGGAGGGAAGCCGCATCAAGGTCTGAAGCGCGGATGAGGGACTGCACGCGATTGTGGAGGTTAAGGCGGGGGCCAACGAGCTGACTGGTGGAGTCCGGAAGGCGTGGGCCATTAGGGTCACGAGCGGGAGGGGAGGAGTTAGGAGATGGACGAAGAGCATGAAGTGGAGGCTCTATGCGGAGGCGACGCTTTCGGCGACGGCGCTCTGCTGCGGCTTCCTCTGCTGAGGTGAAGGCAAAAGAGCGGTAAAGGTAAGGACTTTGAGGGTTAAGACTCTGGTTCTGGACAGGGTTTTGGGTTAAATGAAAGAAATGGAAGAGGGGTTGGGCGGTGGTGATGGTGGAGGAGCGACGAACGGAGCTGAGGAGGCGGTAGATGGACATATTTAGGTGGAGTTGACTAGTTAACTCGTATCGGCAGCGAGTTTCCGATGGAGTCGAGCAAACAAGCAGCGGCGAGTCTGTAACCGTAGCCCTAGCATAAGCAGAGCTGAGAGTTCCTGAGCTTATGATCATGGGCCAGTTTTTGACCGTTGGGTTTTTTATGTTTTATCTTCGTGGGCCAATAACATCTGGGCTTCAAGCCTGTCTAAAACGCCTCAATTGGATTTTACAGATTTATTATCATTTTAATATTTAATATTTAAAGTCTCCAACCACTTGTTTATTTTACAAAAGAATTATTTCTCTGTGAACATTAAAAAAAAATTATTTCTTTGTGATCTTTCCAAAAAATAGTAATAAGCCTCACAATAGACCATGCACGACAACCACAATAGGTTTATTTGAGTCTCATTAATTTTATATGAGTTTTAATTAAGTGTAGAATATTGTGCAAAATGAATTTAAGTGTATGATATTGTGTGAAATGAATGAAATCTGCAATGTATTATTTCTCATAAAAAAAGAAGGAAAGAAAGAAAGAAAAATAAAGAGCAAACCCAGACTCAAATGATCAAATCATAATTGAATGAAAAAGGGTGTTTTTGAATTTAGAACTGCTTACAAAGATGAAAAGTATAATAAGCCTTAGAAAGTCTAATCTTCAGAAAAAGAAACCAGAAACCATACAAATTTGGTACATGCCAAAACTACTGTCCTCATCATGTAGGTTTAGCAAGTGTGTGCCTCAAATATGAGATGAAGCAAGAACTCTGTCATGCAGCATCTGCCCCAACTTCATATATGGTGCTTGCTGCTCCTGCAAAGTGAGACTCCTCAATATCTACAGTCCAAGAAAATACCATGATCACATACTATATTCTACCATATACTCTTTAAATCACTGTGGCTGGGAAATTTGATGGTTACATCTACTCAGCTAGCCAGCCTTACCTCATCCATAATTGACTCCACTGTGAAGTCTTGAGGAACAACAAAGGACTGATGATAGATGTAAGCAAAGACATCCATTACCATCTAAAAGCAAAGAGAAATGTTGGAACAAGACTCATTAATCATTTTTTTTTTTCTATTTTTGGTTACTAAATTCATCTTGTGCAGAGTTTTTCAAAAAATGGTACTTACCAAAATGAGTTCAACTTCAGCAGACTATATATACATGACTAATAGAAAGTAGATTTTTGGATGTTTTAGAAGAACACCTGGCAATCCATTTGGTCAGTAAATCCACCATGTCCAGGTATGCTATCACCAAAATCCTGTATTGGTTGAGAGAATTAAGGTTATTGCAAAGTGACAGTTTACTTTGACATGGAAACAACTAAATGATGAACAAGAAATGCATACACCTTGATCTTGAATGCTCTTTTGAAACCACTAGCAAAAAAGCCTCCAAAAGGTGCTATAATTCATGCAAATAAACCCTGGCACAATGCATGCCACTGCACTGGCAAAACTGATATCTCTTTCCATGGTGAGGACAAATATTGCCAATACCATGATTAAATTGATCATGTTCCCTACAAAAATCTGAGAAACAATATTGGAAAACATGAAGCATGAAAATTTTGGGGTGTTAAGGAGCAAATTGTGTGGATTAGTTTTCTAGTCACTCCTTTGGACATTTCTAGATCTTTCTCTTACCCATCGAGAAATATATCTCGGTAAGGGATAAAACTCTGGCTTAAAAAGTGGATCAGGGTCACAATGAAACCATCCGGTTGATAAATCCTGCAAGCGTACAAGTAACCATTAGCATCATCAGGAAATTTATATTTGAAAAAGTATATATATTAGCATGGTCCTATTATCATGATGAGTTACCTTTCTTGGACATGTCAACTAGGTACTAATAACAACAAAGATATATATATATTGTATTAACTTTCTAATATTTAGTAATTATATATATTGAGTTTCAATTAATTTAAAATTCATCGACTTTGGATTTTAAAACAAAGATATCGACTTCGGACTTTAAGACAAAGATGTTCACCATCTATAAAATAGAGAGTAAAATTATGTAAATTATCTCTATTCTATCCCATTATTCCCGTCTACCAAAGAATGGAAAAACAAGTTCCTAAGCTTCATCCCAGCTCAAAATCAATCTATGGAAGTCCAAATGCTTGCACTATGTATTTATTTTTCTTTTTTCTTTTTTTTTTTTTCTATTTCCAAAACTTTTTTAAAGATAAAATATGATAGTAAATTTTAAATGAAGCATGCCAATTAATGTTTATATGATCTTTCGAAATTAAAAAGGCAAAACAAAAAAGAAAAAAGAAAAAAAAATAAGGTTAAAATTTTTTCTTCTTTGAAAATTTTGAAATTCATGTCATATTTGTTATGTGATAATTCTTTTTCCCTAAAAGTAATTACTCATACATATACACACATATTTGGGCAATCTTAAAAAAAAAAAAAGGAATAATCTTTTCATTTTTTTAATTTCTTCTGTCTCTTCTTTATATCAAAAAAACAAATCTTCTAATTTGAAGGTTTA
>BPVZ01000130.1:288975-299697 GCA_020521535.1 Rubroshorea leprosula | reverse complement strand
GATCCCCTCCATTAGTTTGCTCCATTTAATTTCCCTTCTTGAAAAATTAATTTGTTGCTTTAAAGCAGGAGGAACCAAAGGATCTCAAATTACGATTCTTCCATTTGTACCAACATATACATGCTATTCCCTCCATCAAATTTCTAATCAACATTCCCCATTGGTTATACTCCATAAAACATCAATTTACAAAATCAGAAATAAGAGGATGGCAAGTTGACGTGTACCTGCTTTAGTATAATTATTTTTTAAAATAATAAAATAAATGGTTTAACATATGAAAGAAAAAAGTTATATAGATTTAAACTCTCATTAATAGTTAATAAAACTTGTTACATCTAAAGACATGCATAATAGATTGAATGGCTTAAAGAGTAACTTTTTTAATTTGTAATTTAGTTAGTAAAATGTAAATTTATAAGATAATTCACATAAATTATCAAAATCTTAAACTTAAACTTTCAATTTAATTAATCCAAATTTTCATAAAAATTACTGATACAACTCATTGTGATCATCAATGCAATTTGAAAAAAGTTAACACCTTTCTGCATTTAAATGTTCCAAGAATTTTCCTCAAAAAAAAAAAAATTCCAAGGATTGGATACAAATTTTTTTTTAATAAATTAAAAATTTTCATTCGTAGAATCGCCTATGACATAGGAACGTTCCATCCTGTTAAAGTCGGTACACTGACAGTGTCATCTTCGCAAATAACACCGGAATCAATGGTACTTATCTATCGAAAATTGTCACGACTCAAGACAATTAGGTACACGAGATAAACGGCCCCACCCTCCATCTCATCTTCTCCTTTCATTGTCTCTGTATCTGTTTCCCTGTCTTTTTTTTGGCTTCTCTCACTCTACTCTCTCAGTCAAGAACACCAAAAACCAAGCTTTAGATCTGAGAATAATCCTGAAACCCACAAAAACGGTACGCTCAAAAGACGATCTGGGTGTTCAAGCTTCTTCCTTTTTTTCGTTTCTTGTGCTACATTTTTAGCTTTTCAGTTTCTTCTTCTTCTTCTTCTTCTTCCTTGTTTGTGTTGTTGTCTTCATGGTTGCCTTTGTGTGAAGTTACCTCATTTTCCATGCTATCATGCTTGATCTTGTACTAAAGAATGTTTGGTTTGTGGGTTGGAGATAAGCTTGTTTAGAAAGGGGAGATTTGGGTTGTTTAGAAGTTGTTCTTGTTGTAGATCATGCGAGTGTGGGTGCATTTATGGGGAGCTGAGGGTTTTGAGTTTCTTGGGTAGTTAGTGCTTGAATGGGAAGTAAATTTGAGAAACGTGTTTCTTGTTGTTTGATGCAAACTTTTTGTTATTTCTTGTGATTTAGTGTTGTAGATGGTGATATAATTGAATTGCCTGAGGGGGTTTTGGTGTTTTGAAGGACTCTTTACTTGTTGCGAAAATGTGGGAGTAATAGAGATCGACTTTTCTATGTTTCAAAGAAAATAATTTAGCTTGATCTTGATGCCGACTATTCCCATTATGAAGTTATGGATTTTGCAATTGGCTGATAATGGGCTTAGTAATTGCATTTTCATGAGGTTTTGTTTAGCCTTTATGGATGTGAATCATGTGATCAACAAGTTAAAAGTAGGATTCCAAGTCAGGGGTTTGAGTAGAAGGTCCTGTTGGTGGCTCGGAAATTTGGGGTAAGTAGAAGAGATGAAGATTGTGATGAATCTGTATCTGTTACTTTTGTTTCCAGAAGTTGGATTGCCTAGTTTGTGTAGGGGGGTGAGTGTGTGTGCACCATCTAACCTTCTGAGAATTAAGTTGTTCATTACCCTAATAATTGATTATCTTGAAATTAATTTGGCTGATTGATTGATTCTCATTTCTCTTCATTGTCATATTCCTTAATGACCACAGTTTTATGGCTTCTATGCGAAATTGGTTTGCCATTTTCTATGGCTGACACTGTCAAGTGCATATGTTATTTGTTTCTTCGTGTTGTTTCTAGCTGGTTGATAATGTACATGGATGTCTAGACTCTTGTGCGTACTAAATACCCTTCCTCATGCAGGCTAGGTTGAAGACTTAGCACAAATGGCAGTAGCTGATGCACATGACCCTCTTCTCGGAGAAACCACTTGTGGTTCTTTGCTGCAGAAGCTTCAGGTAAATGGCTTGAAACCATTTTTTACCCCTGGTTCTTTGTGTTAGTTATTCAGCATGGATGTAGTGGTGGTATGATCAGTAATATGTTTCACATTTTTTCCAGGAAATTTGGGATGAAGTTGGTGAAAGTGATGAGGAGCGAGACAAGATGCTTCTACAAATAGAACAGGAGTGCTTGGATGTATACAAGAGGAAGGTTGAGCAGGCTGCAAAGTCCAGGGCACAACTTCTTCAGTCATTGTCAGATGCCAAGCTCGAACTTTCCACTCTTGTATCAGCTCTTGGAGACTTGAGTTTTGTTGGCATTGTGAGTAATTCCTTCATTTTAATTCCTTCATTTCATCTTAGATAAAGGGTGGCTATAATTTTCTATTGCATTATTATTATTATTATTATTATCATCATCATCATCGTGGATATAATTGGCTGGATTCCTTTTGTGTTCCTTTGGGTTTCATTATAGCCAGAGAAGACTTCAGGAACAATCAAGGAACAGCTTGCAGCTATAGCACCAGTACTTGAACAGTTGTTGAAACAGAAAGAGGAGAGAGTGAAGGAGTTTTCTGATGTGCAGTCACAGATTCAGAAGATATGTGAGGAAATTACTGGTACCCTAAGTGACCAAGCAGGGGCTCCTGCAGTTGATGAGTCTGACTTGTCGCTGAAGAAGTTAGATCAATATCAAGCCAAATTCCAAGAACTTAAGAAAGAAAAGGTAAAATTCATTGTTTTGAACAAAGTTGATGCTAATGTGATAAATCTCCAAGTGTCTGGTCCTTCACATGCATCAAAACTAATTTCTTGCTGAACTCTCAGAGTGATCGACTGCACAAAGTCCTTGAATTTGTGAGCACCGTACATGATCTCTGTGCTGTCCTTGGGATGGATTTCTTAAGTACCATAACTGAAGTTCATCCAAGCTTGAATGATTCCACAGGTGTTCGGTCAAAAAGCATTAGCAACGATACACTATCTAGGCTGGCCAAGACAGTCTTGGCTCTAAAAGAGGATAAAAAGCAGAGGCTTCATAAGGTATTTCTTAGTGTTCTTACACCTTAAGGCATGTAGAATCATTTATATTTCTAGTTTCTTATCATTATTTGACATCTTCAGCCCCTTTTTTAAACTCTTGGAATATTCATCTTTTCTTATCTGCTCCAACCATGAAAATGAAGTGCTTGACGTGTTCTCTTTCTCCCGTAGCTTCAAGAGTTAGCAACTCAACTAATTGATCTGTGGAATCTGATGGATACCCCTGAAGAAGAAAGAAGATTATTTGACCATGTTACCTGTAACATGTCTGCATCTGTTGATGAAGTGACCGTTCGCGGTGCTCTTGCTTTGGATCTGATTGAACAGGTATTTAAATTACATAATATCCATTAGACTGAAATTTCATTAACTATATCAACTGCTTACTTGTTTTCCTTGCCATTTTCAAGGCGGAGGTGGAAGTTGACAGGCTTGACCAGCTAAAGTCTAGCAGAATGAAAGAAATTGCTTTCAAAAAGCAAGCTGAGCTTGAGGAAATATTTTCCTGTGCTCATATAGAGATAGATTCAGAGGCTGCTAGAGAAAAGATTATGACACAGATTGATGCTGGGAATATTGAGCCTGCTGAGTTACTTGCAGACATGGATTGTCAGATAGCAAAAGCAAAAGAAGAAGGACTCAGTAGAAAAGAAATTCTGGACAGGGTTGAGAAATGGATGTCAGCCTGTGAAGAAGAAAGCTGGCTTGAAGACTATAATCGGGTACTTATTATTCTTCCTTCAGTCTGTCTATATATATCTCTCACTGCTTCTCCTTATGTGTGTTTTTATCCTTTGAAATGGTGAGATGAGTTATAGGTTTGATAATTTGCCATAGGGCTGTTGCCCTGTCTTCCAACTTGGCAGTTGAGAGTGCAAGGAACCTTGACCTGCTAAGCAGCTGCTTGACCTCTATCTTGCAGAGTTCTGAATCTTGGTGCTATTTGTGAATTCTAAACACTTTCATGCCTATTGGCCTCAAAGATGTTGTTGAATCATTCCATTTAAATTTTCTTGAGTCAGCAGCCAAAAGAAAGCCTTTTTATCTTGGTTTATTTTTTTCCTTGACTGATCCTTATATTCCCTTGTTCCTTGACAAACATTTCTCCGATTGTAGTCATTGTGGGCTTATTACCATTTATTAAGATTCATGCCTTATGCCTTTTGACCATAGGAAATTAGCAAGTAATAAACAAGACAGACTACATTTCGGTGACCTGATTTTATTTGTTTCATATCTGGCATTGGGTGTTTCAATCTCAGACATTGCCTTGTTGTAACAGGATGAGAACAGGTATAATGCAAGTCGAGGTGCCCACTTAAATCTCAAGCGTGCTGAGAAAGCCCGAATTCTGGTCAACAAAATTCCAGGTATTCATAGACACAGCACACCACCCCTCTTCTTGTGTATATTCACAATTATTACTATGAATTGGTGGGTGAAAAATCTGCGTGTCTATGCATCTCTATATGTTTGTCATTGTTCAGTAGAAGATTGCTTATTTTGATTGGTTTTCATGCCCTTTTATCTGTAGCTATGGTTGACACCTTGGTTTCCAAAACTCGGGCTTGGGAAGAAGATCGTGGGATACCATTCACTTATGATGGTGTTCCACTCCTGGCCATGCTTGATGAATATGCCATGCTCAGGCAAGAAAGAGAAGAAGAGAAGAGGAGATTGAGGGTAAGATTTAGTGATTTCTCAGTACCGACTTAGTTCAGGAAGGGATTGCTACAAGCTGTACATGGCCCTAGACTAATATGAGCTTTTGGTACTCTATGCTTTCATTTTTGGGTAAGTACATCAACTCATTTCTTTTCTTTCCAACTTGCAGGATCAGAAGAAGTTCCATGAGCAGCAAAACACAGAACAAGAGAGCGTTTTTGGTCCAAGGCCTAGCCCTGCTCGACCAGCCAGTAGTACCAAGAAGGTGGTAGGGCCTAGAGCAAATGGAGGTGCCAATGGAGCCCCAAACAGACGGCTGTCACTTAATGCTCATCAAAACGGCTCCAGGTCCACAACTAAAGAGGGGAAGAGGGATAGCATTGGTGCAAGGCCAGCTGCACCTGTTAACTATGTTGCCATGTCAAAAGAGGATGCTGCATCCCATGTTTCTGGTACAGATCCAGTTTTGGCATCACCATGATGACAATTAGTGGTTAGATGTTTCTTGTAGGCATATAGCTTGTTATATGAGAGTAACGGGTGGAGTGAACAGTTATTAGAAGTATGTGATATTGGCATTGAGAAGCTGGTTTTGATCCCTTCTGCTTTATTTACTGCAACTGAATTTTCTTGTGGCATTTGAATAAAACACAAGAAACCAAAAACCAGAAGCCTTCTTACTCAAATCACAAGCAAATCTTAAAAATCTCAATAAAACAAGAATATGGTATGACAATGAAAAGAGAAAAGAAGATGGTAATTCTACTAGTGAAACAATATATATACGTATATATATACATGTATATGTATATATATATATATATGTATGGTTTTTAAATCTCATACGGATTACACAACCAGGAGATAATCTTATCTAATGCACTTACATGGCAGTGTAACGTAAATGCCATTCGAGCCTTAAAAGGGGAGAGTGGTGCGGGAGGTTAGGTCATTAGTGAAAAGAAATGGAGCCATCAATGAAACCAAGCTTAATAAGGTGAAGAAGAAATTCTTTATCTTTTATGGAGTGATTGCAGTTTATTACAATAATAATAATAATAATAATAATAATAATAATTTGTTATAGATTATTGGATTTTCAAACTTTAAGGATTATTGTATAATTTTTCATCTAATGTGTAAATTTTAATCAAATCTCATTATATATCTTAGAAACAAGAACAATGTTTTAAGGATTTCAATTTTTAACATTAAAAAAAAATTAAGAATTTACTCTCTCTAGTCTAAAATTATAAAAATTTTAATGTAAAAAAACATAATAATTGAATTATAATAATTTTTTTTTTCAATTCACCTATTCAAGGCTTGAAAAAATAAAAAGTAATGATGGGTGGGACGAAATGAGGGAGGAAGGGGGGGGGGGAATTTGGGGGACAACAAGGGATGAGAGATTCATGAATGTGATGTAATTACTAATATGATCTCTCCCATCACTTATCGTCTTCAAATTCGTTTTTCGATTTCGTTACCCTATCATTACTTAAAAATAAAAATATCTTTAAAAAATAAAGTATGCTTAAAGATTTATTAAAAATATTTCTACCTTTTTTCAACTTAAATTGATATTTTTAAGGGCCGTAGGTTCTGGAAAATTTATTCCCTTCTAATTAATGGAGATTTGACCATTAAATATATATATATATATATATATATATTCGAATCTGAGTGGAAGTGATTAATCTCATCGCGCTCAAAACGACAGCGTATCTACCTTCCTCAACATGACTGATGAAGCCCCCCAAGACGCCATCTTCCAACTTGCAACACGCATCTCTTTTCCTCTCTGTAAGCAAACGCAACGACCATGGCTGCCGAGGAGCCGGCGAAGCTGCTGCTTCCGTACCTGCAACGAGCCGATGAGCTCCAGAAACATGACCATCTAGTCGCTTACTACTGTATGTAACCAAAGTTCCATTCTTTTCTCCTTTTGTTTTTCCTAATTTTTTTCTTGACACAAGTCCTTATTTTACCCCTTTTGAGTGATTTTGATTATGGTTGGTGTCTCGAAGGTCGATTGTATGCGATGGAGCGTGGTTTGAAGATACCCAACAGCGAAAGAACCAAAACCACCAATGCCCTTCTTGCCTCTCTCATGAATCAGCTTGAAAAGGTACTTCTTTGATGATATATTGGTTTGATTTGTTCATGTGATCATGATTAACGCAGTTTTGCATTGGATTTTTGAGTTCTGGAAGTCTAGCTTTGTTTGTAGACTGTTTAGTCCACTGGCTGTCTATTGGTTTCTGGGAATTGCTAATATGGCTCTGAATGGTTGCACTAGTACTGAGGCACCAGGTTACAATTAAATTACCCGGTTGCTTAATCTTAGGGTGCAAAAACAAGTGTTGGGATCCGCTTTGCAGCTTAAATTATACCATGTTTCTGCTGCCTGTAATGCCCTCACATTATATTTTGGGGGTTTTTTCTCTATTTATAAATCTAAACATTAATGGCTTTCAGAAGAGAAATTATTTTCATAAGTGATGAATAATTGTATTTCTCCTCGAGGCTTATGGATTTTTATCTAACCATGTTATTCACAATTCTATGATGCTCTTTTTAAATTTTAGCTAGGTATATGCCCTTTGTTTTATGTGTTGTAGTGAATAAAAGTAACAGTAACATGACACTTTAATTTTTGAGCATGTAAACTCATGTTTATCCACCATTAATATTGTGCTATATTCATATTCATATACTTTCCAAGGCCACTATATTCTCTTCTAAATACTCCTAATGACGTTGACCTTTTACAGGATAAGAAGTCGCTTAAATTAGGACCTGAAGATAATCTGCACCTGGAGGGATTTGCCTTGAATGTCTTTGCAAAGGCAGACAAGCAAGATCGTGCTGGGAAAGCAGACTTGTAAGCAGATCTTCTTTTTCTGTCTGGGGGTTTTATTAGTTAATTGTCATGCTCATGCCTTGAAGCTTAATTTTTTCTCAGAGGGAGGCAGTGGCAACCATGGAGCTCCCACCCAATACTATGGGCTCTTTTTCTGATTTTCATGCTTCAATGATATAGATATATGTTACTAACCAATATCCTCTGAACTAATTTAGCTATATGTTCTGTGACTTGTGGACTATCATCTGGTAAGTGATAGTTGCAGTTTCGGATGCCTGAATCTGCGGTGTTCAAGATGGTGTCCATGGATTGCATAATTTGCATTGCATGATATCAGAAACCTGTTGGTTAACTGTTTTCCTAGGGATCTTCAACATTGACTTTTTTTGCCTATGTTCAATCATATCTTCTTGTTACTGTTTCTTAGGTCTGTGATTATTCATGATGGTTTAGAGTGATAAATTGATCATCAGTCAAAGATTTATGATGACCATTTCTTCTAGAACAGCAGTCCTTGGGGTGATCATGTTGTGCAGGATTTTGTCATTTTCAATGTTATACCATTTGCTTTTTTATTAGTAATTGGATGTTCCCTAAATATCTTGGAACTGAACTTCTTGTTCTTGGTACAGGAATACAGCAAAAACATTTTATGCTGCAAGTATTTTCTTTGAGATTCTAAACCAGTTTGGTCCCATTCAGCCTGATGTGAGTTTCTAGCTGTTGTATTTTATTACTCCTTTTGAAGTCTCATTCAACTTGCAATCCTTTCTTGTTTTTGAGCATCTATTGATGTCTGTGCATTGCTTGTATTTAACATCTGAAGGCTTTAGTAGGTAGTAGTTTTTACTTTATATGGTCTTATGTACAGCTTGAGCAGAAACAGAAGTATGCTGCCTGGAAAGCTGCTGATATAAGCAAAGCTATAAAGGAAGGAAGGAAACCCATTCCAGGCCCTCCTGCTGGTGATGATGATTTATCAGTTCTAACAAGTCCGCCTAGTGCTTCATATGTATGTTTCTAAGCTCAACTGTAGTATAGCAACATTTGGAGAATTGTAAAACTGAGACTTGCTGTTTTTCAGTGAATTCTCTTGTGCCATTGATTGGTCGTTTCTGTAGAATTTATTCATGGATGTTCATCTATGTTTATCCTCACAGGATCTTGGACCAAGTGAACCTGCTGTTACAAGTGCTGGGCCAGAATCTGATCAAATCCCTCAGTTCCAAGACGGTGTTCATAGCCAGTATCATGCTAACACTCCAGCTGCACATCAGTTCCATGATAAGGTTGACAGACAGCATTCTATGAACATCCCCCCATCAACTCATTCTTATCCATCTGCCAGTTACCCCTCACATGATTCTTATCCACCTCCTGCAGCAAATCAATCAGAAATTTCTGCATATCCTCAGCCGTACCATCATCAACCTTACCCACAAGAACCTCAACAGCACTTGCCTCATAACTACCCATCCCACGAACCTCCCTCTTACTCTTACCCCAATTTCCAGTCCTATCCAAGTTTCACTGAGAGTAGTCTGCCAGCTGTGCCATCTCATTATCCTTCTTATTATCAAGGCTCTGAAACTTCCTACTCTTCTCCTGCCCAGTCAGCTCCTCCTACAGCAAGCTACCCCTCAAATTCCCAATACTCTACAAGTGGCAGAAATGGGTCAGTCTCAGATCCTGCAGGACCTGCACCTACTCCAGTTCAGAAATACCAATATGACAGCAGTCACCAGCCAGCACCTGAAAAGATTGCTGAGGCACACAAGGCTGCTAGGTTTGCGGTTGGAGCATTGGCCTTTGATGATGTATCAGTTGCTGTTGACCACTTAAAAAAATCGCTTGAATTGCTGACCAATCCATCAGCTGGTCAGTAAGTTTCTTTTTGCTTGAGCTGGGGCCTGTTTGGATGACCTTTCTTCAAACTCATGGTTTGATTTGTAAATTTTAGCGGATATTTGCACAGAAAAGATTATGTCTTGCTATCTTCAACACATTGTGAATGAGAAATTGATATTTTTTTCATAGATTCTGAGGCTTGGAATCTCTTTTGCTTTAGTTTTAATGGGGATTATTCAAGTTTGGTCTTTTCGTTTGTTTTTTCTTCTTGTTTTTTTGTGATGAAACATGTATAATGCCTATAATTCAAAGCCTTGTTCTAATAAAACAAAACACTACTTGTCCTTGACGCAGGTGGGTTTTGTCACATTAGCTTCTAGTAATTTTTGTTGAACAGATTTAAGATCAAAGCTATGATCTTTCCTGGCCTTCACCACGAATATACAGAGCAATTTTGTCTACAGCTGTATCCTCTCCAGCGCAATGGATTTATTCGAAAATAGTGCAGAAATCGTCAAAGTTTTTTTTTTTTTTGAGCAGAGTTACATTTGTGGAGGGATGGGGGAATGGGAAGCACTCGAACTCAAATCCGGTGAGAAGCTCCGTGTGGAGGGCAGCCAGTTTTTCAACCCGGAGCTTCTCGTTAAAGTATCCTATTTAACTTCAATGTTCACAGAAAGAACCATATCCAAAACCTTGAAAGCCAATGGGAGTAGGCCTCTGTTGTTTTGGGCAATTAAGCCCTCAAAGACTGCCTAAGGAGGACAGAGATGATGATCAGAGTCATTGTTTGTTCATGAAGCTAGGATGCTTTTGGCTAGAGAAGGAAGGTAAAGAGAGGCAGATGCATCAGAATGATCAGAAGCAGAAAGATCGGCTAAAGTTGGAAGAGCGTCATTGGGGGATTGGCTCCTGGCTGAGCAACCTACCAGTTTGCATAATAACTGCATCAATGGAGGTGAATACTATGTGTTCAAACATGTCTCCTACAGGGTTTATCCATATTTTGCTGTAGACACTGTTGATTGCGCCAGCAAAGTGGTCAGAGACAACTTCTCCATGGACAGAAACAGAACGTTGAAGGATGATGAAGCTGAGAGCAGAAGGGATGATGATGCTTCCTTTCTTCATGTATGAGCCAAAGTGGAAAGTCAAAGAAGAAGGTGAACTTTAGATT
>BPVZ01000130.1:262969-273139 GCA_020521535.1 Rubroshorea leprosula | reverse complement strand
TAAGTGTAGAAATTAATTATTATTAATAATTTAAATTTTTAAGTTTTAATAATTTATAAACTTTAACATAAAAAATTATGAAACTATGATAAATTTTAATATAAATCATGATTATATGAATCACATCATAATCAAATTTTCAATCTATTAATTAAGTACGTACAAATTGATACAATCCCCAAATAATGATCACTACTTCATTAATATATTTTATCTATATCCTCTGCGTGAGGTGTCAAACTATAGAACAATTTGGCCCACAATGCACAGCTTGATCTTGACCATTCGGACTCCTAGCTATGCTAAGCACGTTGAAATAAAAATGTTGCAGTCCCCAGTCCTCACCTCCCCACAAACCCCTCCCCTTCCTCCATTCCTTCTATAAATAAAGAACCCTTTTCACTTCCATCTCACATCCAAAACAAATTATATACTAGATAAATCCTTCTGTTTCTCTCTTTCTCAAAAAGAAATGGCTTCTTCTAAGGTTCTTCTCCTTCTTGGCCTTGCTTTTGCAGTTGTGCTCCTCATCTCCTCTGAGGTTTCAGCTCGTGAGCTTGCTGAGGCAACTGAGGCAACTGAGACAGCCAGTGAGTGTGTCTCCTTTTTTTTTTTTTTTTTTTAATTCTTGTGTTTGAACTAATGATTTCACTAACTAATTACCCTTCTCCTTTGTGCAGAGATTGGTGAAGCTACTACCGATGCCCATCATGTGGAGCATCACAAGCATGAAAAGAAACACCACCATCACCACAAGAAACATCACAAACCAGGGCAAGCTGGTACTGTTGAGGCTGAGGCTGAGACTGACAACTAAGGAAGGCTCTATGTCATTTGGCTCAGATACGGTGTCTAGGAAAATAATATGTCAAATTATGTGGCTTAAGTATATGCTGTTATGTCTGAAATAAGTCTTTCTAAGGACTCAAATGTGCTGCTTTGTGTGGTTTTGTAAGGGTGTGTTTCAGTTTTGTCTTTGTTCTTCTAAGTTATGCAGTTGAAGTGCAAATAAAATCTGTGCCACTGTTCTGCAAGTGTTTTAGAGCAAAGTACTTTTGAAATGATTAATTTATGAGTGTTCTGTCTATTTCCTTTTCCTTCTCCAACATCAAATGACATGGATGTAAACCTCATCTCATGATCCCACAGACAACATTAACCTCAAACCTTTGACCTCAAAATTTCAGAACAGAAAATGAGACAAGTTAATAACTTGGTTCAAAATCTTTTACATATGTCTGTTGAGATGTGATATTCAGAATAGATAGGCTCATAAAAACATAGAGAAGAAAAGAAAAACCAACTAGTAAGAACTTCATGCCCCGTTAAGTTGAAGGTTTCAATCTTTCAACTAAGCTTTTACTCGAGGTGAATGGGGGGATTTAGAAGGGGCGAGGACCATATAACAAAATTATGGCCCAGAGTAAGATATCCTTTGGACCATAGATACTGAGAGTCCATCGACTATCTCACTTCAAAACCTACCAAGAACGTGACACCTATAAGGGAGAAATTTCAAGTGATGACACTTACTCTCTTTCTCAATAGATTTTCAATATATTCCTGGCATTTTGGCTGTTAGTAAATGTTCAAGAGTTTTGACAAACAGTAGCTGTCATTCAACAGTTTGAAATAAAATGGAAGGAGCAACCTTGCCCTTGATTAGATTAGATCAACGTTACAACATGAATTCTTTTTCTTTCCTAACAATATGGGGAAAAAAGGAAAATGAAATTGGAAATAACTATAACAGAAAAATGGGAGGCTCTTATGTTTTTTTTCCTTTTGTCACCCTTTTTTGCTTGGGATGAGGGTGGCAGGCGAAGAACTTTGGAGCAAAATACCAAGTTTCCTTTTAAATATCAGAATCTGAAATCTGGATCCACATCCATTGCCCATGCAAACTTCGCTAGAAGAGACTTGTTGAAAATCTGTTTCGATTGAAGTAAAATAAAAGAAGTGAATTCCATAGGATAATTTTTATTTCATCCAAGAAGATAAATGCAAAACCTTTTACCTTCTCAATGGGAACTTCGTGCCGCTTGCACCATGCAACTGTAATCCTAGGGTCAAGGTAATTGATTTTGGACGTGCCTAATGCCACAGTTTTAAGATCCTCCTTGGTCTGCATGTCCCGTTCCATTTTCTCAATCTTTGCATTGGTTTGAGTTATCTTCTTCTGCAAGCTGCGTGAAGTTTGATGAAGACATATAGATGAAATAGCATATAGGGTTAAAAGCAAAAATAAAGTTGAATTAAGGGAACAAGTTAAAATACGCTTCAGGAGTCAAGTTCCTCTTCTGTTTCCCATTGGAATCCTTTAATGGAGGCTTGCCTTTCTTGGCCCTGTCCAAATCAATTTTTAGCTCCTTTAGAACGCCCTAAAAGCAAGAGATCAAAAGTCAGTTCATGCTTCATGACAGAAGCCGTGAGAAGGAACTAACAGAATTTCAATATGCACAGAGCAATATATCATCGGTGCACAGAGGCACGTGTATATATGCATGGAGTGTAATGAAACATGAAAGTGAGAGCCAGATAAAGAAATGATAACATTCTAAATAATACATGGCAATTGTCTTTTCATTGGAACAAACAACAACAACGACCCTGCATGTAAAGACATCAATGCACCACATGCATAGGACAAGTCTAAAAGTTGTTTATATGACCAAGGAAAATCTTCAGGTGGGAGTTATTACCTTCAGTTCTTCTATTTTCTCAGTCAACCTCGACATCTGTGCACTGTGAGATTTTGAAATAGTACGCTGATGATTACAAATGATGGCAACCTATTGCAAGAAAAGAAATTTTTAGATGCAAAAGAGCACTCAAAATAGACACTGTGACTAGCTAAGCATCCAATGATAAATTATCTTCACCTCCTTGTTTGCCCTTTGATAAACAACTACTTTTTCTGCAACATCTCCATCCTTGGTTTCTATGCTCAACTGTCATAAGATGAGAGGAAATCCTAAGATGAAATTGATAGAAGAAAAATCCAGCAAAAGAAGAACTTGTCAAAAATACAGGAAAACTAGAAAATACATCAACATTCCAACACAGGTAAATGATGTATTTTATAACGTAAATGCCTCAATATAAAAAAATTGTCATCTCTCTATCAAGCACCAAACTGCTCTAATAAGTCAAAACTTAAAATAGAAAGAGATGGCTGCTAACCAATAAAATTAGGTTTTAAAACTTGGTCCTCAACCTTGAAAGTTCACAAAAGGCTTAATTTAATAAACAGTCTAGTAACTTTTATATTTTTTTCTGTTTCGTCTACCATCTTTAGATACTTTCAAATCCATCTACTATCTTTTATTTTTATTTCAGTTTAGTCTAGTTTATTAACTTTCTAACAACAACTTCACTCCGTTTGGTCAAATTGATCTTCAACTATATCTTTTGCAAATTTTTACTCCTTGAAATTAATTTTGACATAAAACTAATTTTACGAGGATGATAAGTTCTTTTTCACTATCTGAGAAACTATAATCTTTATCACATGCTGCTTCAGTTTTCCCTTTTAACAATTCTTTTTTGTAGCAAAAATCACAATTATTGACATGTTTTAATAGGTTGCACAGTCTGTTGTGGATTGCTTTGCTGGCTGGGACTACTCTATTTTAATTTTGATTTAACTTTTCTCTTATTTTTCTGTCAAAACTAATAGAAGTTTTGTATAGTAGATTGTTCTGAAATATTTTACAAAGTTTATAGACTATTTAGAAAGAAAACTAACTTTCTAGACTAAAATGAAATTAGGCTAATAGTTAATAGACCAATCATTAAATTAAGCTGTTCATAAAATCTCTATATAAAAAAGCTAATCATTATGTTTCAATAGATTTTAATTTTTTTTCCCACATGCTTATGACTCTCACTAAAGACAAGATTACATGGAGTATCCTGGTAATGGATGTAGGCACAGGCATATAAAAATTTTCATGCGTGTCTGAGAACATATAGATTGTCACATACCATTTCATCCAATGTAATGGATGCATTATATGTACGGAAGACTTTTGCTGTAAGGCCAGGCATGAGTTCCTTTAGATGAGCATTTAGTTTACTTGTATCCAGCAAATCAAAAAGATCCTCATTTGGTTTCTTTCCTGCACAAAAAGAAGATCATACAGATTGGAATGCATTAAATAGTAAACAAGACATGAAAACTAATATAAGAGATCTTTTCACTCACTAGTTTGAAACTGCCCAATAGCCTTGTAAACAGGAAGCTCAACATCAACCGTATTCACATATTGAATTGAATCTTTACCAAGGAAGTCAAACTGAATAATAAAGCAAAGGCACATTCATTACCACCAAACTAAGTAGAAAGTAAACATCTGGCTTTAAAGCAATAATATAAACATGCAACACAGTATAATTACAAGTTTGAACACCAGCTAGTCTAAGGAAGGTAAATCCAGTTCAACAGCTACCAAATGTAGCAGAAAACCATAATTGGGGGCTGCCTATGTTATTTGACTTTGTGTTGAATCAATTACCTCAAATAGACATTTATACAAGTAAAATCTTACAAAATATTGATTGAATCAATGTTGAGCACATAGGTTGTGGTATATAATAGGTTTTAGTATACCTTCAACTTATTTGGAGGGATACACTCAACGTTTCCCACTTTAAGTGTGCAGCAACCAACTGTATCTGCTTCATCATCATCCTGCATATGGCCAAGCAGAAAATGAACAAAAGCATGAAAAATTATGCAGTTTATAAGGCCCTTTGCTGCTAAAAGGTAACAGGGCCAGATGAAATCCTTTGAAAAAAAAGCTATTTCATTAATAAAATAAATTATGATAAGAACATACTAAAATAAGCGCCTGGAATCAGAGAGCCTACTGATGAATCCATATAAAGAATTGTTCATTAAAAAAATTATGACACACCTTCTCATTACCCGCCCTAAGAGCTAGTTTATCAATAAGGTAAGTAGCAACTGCTATTTGTCGCTTTGTGGTATCTTTATTTGTGAAGTCCTTTGTATATGCTGCTCTGATGTTAACGATGTAATCCTGGAATCAAAAAACAACTAGCTTTTCATAGATTGTTCTTTATATATATATATATAAAAGAAAAACAATAATGTTAAAAATAGAGCACCACACCATAGCTGATTACCTTCAGCATCCTTGCTTTCTCATATTTCTCCTTGTCACTTTGCCCCTTCAAGGAACTGCTAGCTGCCAAAAACACGTACTTGAATTCTTTTGGATTAATTGGATCATTCCAGAAAGCTAACCACGTAACAGTATTGTCATGCTTTATATCTTTCCATCTGCCAACTCGGGGAAAAGATCTCAAAGTTAAAATAATCTAAATAAAGAATGACCTTCTAATCTTTCAAAGCATATTAACACTCAATCTCTAACCTTTCACCCGGGATTGGACATTCTGGAATTGGAGCATCCTTTCCTATGTTTATTGTGATGTCATTTGGACAGATACGCCTTTTCAACTTTCCCATCTGATAAGTCACAAAAAGGCTATGTAAGAACAGGGAAAATTCAGTCATGGGCACCATATATTGAAAACTATGACTTTGAATAGATTTAGAAAGATGTCACTGTGCCTTTGGATGCTCTCCTCGTCCTCGAAAAAGCCCAGGGGGCTCAACTCGGAAATTCCCAACCTGCAATAGAAACAATCATCAGAATCAGCATACACTCAGAAGGATTAGAAACCAGATTAAGAAACCAAGCAAGCACTTCCAACAATAAAATAGGCTTTGGTGAGCATATTACCCAAGCAATGTAATAATTAAAAATATGGGCATGCAAAGAGAACTATGAAGAGTATGCAACTGCATATATCTACATATAATTGGCACATAAATATCTATGTTCTATTTTTCTTCTCTAAATAGCAGATAGACCTACAGATGAACAAATAAGAATTTCAAGATTTATAGAATTTCAAGAGTGAAATTCAATAATTCAAGGCCCTGCTAGAGGAAAATAAATGGTAATACCATAGGCATAGTTTAAAAGAACGACTCTTGTAAAAGCTTCCATATACTAATAATTCCAAGGCCACTAATAAAGAAATAAAATAATTCCAAGGCTCAACATATGACATGATACTGCCAAAATCCAGAAAAAAGATAAATAAAATAAATGCAGAAGCCACGAGAGATTAAATTTTTAAAGGGAAAAAAAACTGAGAAAGTTTCCAAAAGCCGTAAAATGATTACTAAAACAATGGTTTGACCTTCTCTTTGACACCATCAACAATAGCCCACATATATTTTTCCTCCTGCTTCAACTTCTCTTCTTTCAATGCCTTCTTCTCCTACACACAGAATTTTTAGATCAAATAATGGCGCATTTGAATCAGAAACATGAATAAAAGAAAGAAAGTGTAAGAACTTGTTCTGCCAAATGCAGATTGAGCACTTTACAGTGGTGGGATAAAAATGAGATAGTTACAGGCTACAATGAATGATGAAAAAGGAAGCATGACCAACTACAAAAGAGAAATAAAAATTCTTATGGAAACTTTATTTTATAATCAACTTTGTGTGCTAACTAATAATCGTGTATGCCAATGCAAAATTACTTGGAATGAACTTACTTCAGAAGTCATTTGTTTCTTCTTCTCTTTCTCTTCCATATGCCACTCATATATTGGGGTGAAATCACATTTCTCCACGTCCTTAATGACATGGTTTTTACCCAATATTTTACTCCAATCATCCCAGAAGTTCTTCTTGAACTGTGGTTTGTTCATGTAATCTGTGTCTTTCATAACAGCAAACATAGTTGCAACCTGCCAAACGAACATATTTGGAGTAAAAATGAGTTATTATCAGCAAGCAGCATATTTGAACCATGAAAACTTCCACAATTGCAATGACACAAATCCTTACAAAAAAAGAAGAAAAATTTGAGAAAACATAAATGTATAAAGAACATATTTACTGAGACAGAAAAAGACCTCCTCTTGTTCAGGAGTTAAATCAACTGCCTTCCCATTATAGAGCATCTTAACTCCATGAGCCTTGTAGGGAGGTGGGAAAATAACACCACTGTGTACCAAAGTAGTCCATTTCTTTTGCCCATCACCAGAGCCGGGCGGAACCTTTGTTGACTTACCGTATTTTGAATTTTTCATGTCTTTCTTGAATTTCTTATTTGTGTTTTTAAATGAAGCAGAGGTAACCTTGGTTGCTTTTTGCTTCATAGATGACGACTTAGCATCCAATGAAGTAGACTTTTTCATTCTCTGGGCAATTGGAATGTGGTCATCATCATCAGCCTTCTCTTCTGCTTTTACTGTTACTTGCTTGGCTTTCACTGTAGTAGATGCATCTGAAAGCTTTGGCTTTTTAACTGAAGACGGGTCTGAAGAATTGCCCTTCTCAAGAGGTCTCTTACCCGATACCATGGACAACTTCAATTGTTTGTCTTTCATCATGGATCCATTCTGCTGAATTTTAGAGATCAAAGGTTTCTTCTCATCAGTATCATTAAGCCTGTTACTTGAAGTCCATGTACCAGACTTCATGTTGAACCTTGAGGACAGAGGAGCAGAATCATCCAAATCTTCATTAAATCCTTTGTTTTCAGTCTTTGGCACTAGTTGCTGTGTTTTTGCACGAGCAGAAGTGCTGGGACCCTTGGCACCTTGATTTGAATTACCCTTAAGCCTAGCACTCAGAGGGACATCATCTTCAGAATCCTCCTCATCACTCTCTGGCTCAATTCCATGTTTTGTTGGGCTTTTCTCCTCCTTAACAGCAGGAGACACATTACGTTTTAATGCCTGCTTTGGATGATCACTCAATGAAGTTGATGCCTTTGAATACAACACTGGTGACTTCACTGGCGATACCCTGGCCAATGAAGTTGATGGTGTTGGACTTGCTAGAGGAGATTTGACTGGAGACGCCTTGGAAGACAGAATAGTCTTAGTCTTCTGGGCATTGGAGCTTTGACCATTGAGAGATTGTACACCAGCTGGTGGCTTTCCCGGCTGCCCATCATGCCTTTGAGATAATGGCTTCTTTACTTCTGACTTCAACTGATTTTGCTTAGAGGATTGTGTACTGGTTCTTTTAAAGGTTAAAGGTCTATCATCATCATCATCATCATCATCAAAATCGAAAACCCGTTTGGCAGGAGCCTGAACAGCCATTATCCAACCACGTACTGTGTTTTCATATATACCAAATCAATATCTGGTTAAGAGAAATTATATTACTTCCCAGAAAAATAAAAACTGCTGCTAAAACCCTTATAAACCAATAAGACATTAGAAGAGATTATAATCAGAATATAAAAGGTACTAAAATACTAGCAAATCATAAAGGACCATATAGTAGAATAAATTCTGGGAGAAACTACAACCCATAATGCAGACCCTCCAAAATTCAAAAAACAACTCCTTGACTAGCATTGAAATTAAAACCCAGAGAGGAAAAGTTTTTGAACCTGAATGCCTCAGCATACACATATTCACGTGCGCATCTATATACAACAAATTCAAAGCAACTAACACAACTTCTAGCTAAATTGCAGCTGCAAAAGTCTACCAAAAGTGAAAAAACAAAACCCAAATTTGTAATCAACAAGAAAGACACCCAATTGAAGCTGTAATATCAAAGCTCAAACAAAATCAATACAGCCTAAAACAGTGAACTGAAGACAACGCAGTTCTCAATAAAGCAATCAAATTTAGACAATCCCAAATTGAAAAAATGGGAGAAATTAATAAGGAGAGACATAGGGAGTAGAGAAACCCTAAAACATGAAGAATTTGGAGAAAAGGAATCAAATTTGGAAGAATTTCTGGAAAAAAAATAAATAAATAAAGCAAGCTGGAAGAATTCGTAAAGGCAAAGGAAGAATTACTTTTGAAAACAAAGATGAAAGCGGCGATTAGAGCAGATCGAGTCGCTCCGTCCCCTCTTTTATCTGCTCTTTTCTCAGCTAGCGTTTTCGTCTCTCTCTGTTTCTGTATTAATGTAATGTATAAGAAAGATATGAAAGAGCTGTAGCATCTGATTGTGCCCTCAAGAACAATTTGGGTTGGGTGGACAATTTGTGTTGGGGCTGGGCTTTGAGTTTTCTGGGTCATGAATCCAATATTAATATTTTTAATTTTATTTTTAAAAAATATATGAAAAAATAAAGAATAATTATACATTTTTAAAAATAAATTAGGATTTTTAATGTTACATACTTAGTATAAGTTTCTTAAAAAATTTATTTTTGATCCAAAATAATAAATAAAAAAATCCTTTAGTGTTTCTATCTTGGTGACTAAATAGTATTTTTTACATTGTTTATCTTGTTTGGCAAAAATGAAAAAAAGAAAAAGTGAACAAGGTTTATCATTTTTCTTTTCTAACTTAGGGGGAAACGTGAAAGCTTCATGCAGTATATACCTAGTTCTTGTATACATTTTTTTTTTTTTTGGCCTTCATACTTACCTTCCAATTAAAAATGTGTTTTTAGATAAATTGTCGCTATATCTAGAGAGAAGATTCCTTAGATCTTAAGAAAAAGTGTTTTGTAGTAATGATTGATTATGTTTATATAATCAAATGATAATAATTGTTCTTTCCACATGAGAATATCATATATGACAAATGTCGATGAAAGTTAAAAGAAAAATTATTGAAAGATAATTTTTTAATATAACTTTACATGTTATTTAATAATTGATTTTTTTTATTTTATTGTAATTTATAATATTGTATATATCTACTCATTTAATAACATATAAAAATTATGTAAGAAAATTATCTACGGTATCATTGTTAATGAAATCTTTATCATAATTTAATAGGATACATCAAATTTCCAACCATATACACATCAACAAAGAGAATCAGTATAGATTTCTTTTCATAAGCATTTGAATCCAAAATTATGCATATAAATCTATGCTGATTTAGTAAACACTAATTTCATTTATTTCAATAACTTAATTTGGGATCAAAACAATGAAATTCATTATCTCGACCTTCTCAAGCTGACGAAAAAAAAAATTCTTGACTTTTTTTTATTAAACAAGTACAAATTTGGAAAAGTGAGATTTAAACCTAGCATTTAAGTTTGGAATACACCTTTTGTAAAAATTTATAATCAACTGACCTTCTAAGTCAAGTAAAAAATCTTGACCTTAACACCACAG
>BPVZ01000130.1:237808-252548 GCA_020521535.1 Rubroshorea leprosula | reverse complement strand
TGGCCGGTTAGACAATCCATCAGTTCTTCTTGGTTTGAATGGTTTGAGTGGTTTTAAGCAGTTTAACCCTTTAAATGGTTTTAAGAAATCAACCGACCGATTTGGTCCAATTTTTAAAACAATGATTTTAGTAGATATATGCTAGCTCCTAAATTTAAAAAAAAAAAAAAAAACGGCAAATAAACCTTTAAACTATTCAACTAAAATAAATTGCCCTTCCATTAATGACTATGGGTAGTTTCTATTAATTTCAGTTGATATGGCTGATAAAAGAAATTATTATCATTAATGCACATTTATCTAAAAATTAAAATAAATAAATAATTTCAATTTAGTTGTTAATTTTATTTAATTGTATTTAATTGTCACATCAAACTTTTTTTAATTGTCATGTTGATTTGTTAAAAGGTTATGGGTGCATTTATTGTATATTATTACCATTGATTTATATAAGAAATAAAAATTAACTTTAATTTTATTAATCATTCAATTAAAATATTTTACATGGTATCGGTATCGAAAATAAAATTTATTTTTTAAATTTTTTATACAAATTAATGATAAAAACATATAATAAATATATCATTAACCTTTATATTAAATACATGTTAAAAAAAACCCTTGTTTCATACTCAATATGTTTCAAAATAATTGTCAATTTTTTATTTTTAATTTATTTCAAATTAATTATCTGTAATTGCACCATACCAGAAGTTCCTCTTCAGTCCGCGTCTGCACTCTGGATTGACCTGCAAAACCCCGAGATGGAATTCGGGATAGACATTCCGATGCTTAAGTCAGCAATAATCGGGACTACCTTTAAAGCGAAGATAAAAAGAACTTAAGGTTGGTTTCAATTACTTTTTGACGTAACCCGTGGGGGTATTTATAGGATCCAATGAAGAACCCACGTGGCATGCCAAGTAAGATATTCGGGATCTGATGTGTATCTCCAGACGGTTATTTTGGGACCGGGAAATTGAGAGATATTCAGATGCGAGGATGTCTATCATAACTGCTGTGCAGCTCATCATAACGAATCAGGTACGGGCATGCTCATTGTCGCTGTCATGTAGCTATTTGAGCGGGAAGCTTTGGACTTATCCTTCATTTCGGTCATAAAAAAATTACTATAGCAGTCCGAGGTTTGGTACCTCGGACTTATCCTTACATTATCCTTTTCAATTTTTAAAGTAAATAAATATATATTTTTATTTTAACTCTATTATTATTATCTATCAATTTTAATTAATTATCTTATCATAAAAAAAAATTTTACTTTCTTTTTTTAGCTTTTTTTAAAGATAATATCAATAAATATATAAATTATTTTCAAATTATTAATTTTTAAAAAATAAAGATAATTATTTTGAGGTAGAGAAAATAATAGATAAATAAATAAAGGGTAATGTTGCATACAATATAATTTTGTACAACATTATGTTATAAAATGTGAAAGCTGTGACAGGACTTTCACTGACAAAGTTACAATTCAAGTTTTTTATTTCTAAATTTAAAATTTTTAAAATAACCTAATCAACTTTGATACCTTGAGTCTTGAGAGAAGCAACACAGAGCACCTGTATGGGATTTACTATTTAGATGTCCAAAATTCCAAAGCATAGCTTGGTTAAAATGCCCTTCACAAAGTCTATAAGCATTGTGCCTTCCCTTATAAGCTTCTCGTCAACACCATTCCTCACAATTTGTGGAAAGAACAACCAAAAGCCGGTGACCGCCACAAACACTATCGTTGCTGGCCCGGAAACCACTGGACTGAGATGCCACCTCTCCCTCACAGTCTTCTTCACCGCCACCTCAATAGCCAAACAAAATCCTTGTAAGACAAAGAACCAAGTCACCTCCCATGTGGGATGCGCACGTCCCATGTAATAGTAAATTGCCTCGTGCATCAGACCCGACACGGCAAATGTTGCGACAACAGCTGGTAGAGCAGCCCACCTCGGTCCAACTATACCAGTAGAAATACGGCGTATTGGGTCATATACAGTAGGGTGTAGAATGCGAGTGACCATGAGATTCCACCTGCGACCCCAAAAGTCTTGAAGGGAGGTGGTTAAGTAAGGCTCATTGAATTGTGGCTCGAGCTCAAACCCTAAGAAGGCTCTGGCCGGGGTCGCACACAGGGCTAACACAAGTTCTAGTTGAAGATAAAGATTGGCGCAATAAATAGTTAAGAGTATATTTTTAGGTAAAATTTTTTTATAGTTATACAGATGGTAAATAAGAACTAAAACCACTATTTTTACACTACAGAGAATTGGCTCAGGTACTCTAATTCTTGTTGCAAGTGCTTGAGGGGATTTTGAAGGTGGGTCTTCCTTGATTTTTATTGGAAGGCAAGCAATGGAAATAAAATGGAAAAGTTTGCTTGGGGGTGGGGATAAAGGGCCTTGATCAAAGGAGAAGAGGAGGAGCTTGAAATTGCCGAGCCATACGAGAAAGAAGGCGGTGGTGCCGCATAGAGTGGTGGAGGAGAAGCTGAAGGGGAGGAGGATGAAGAGGTAGACAACAGGGAGGATGGAGAGGAGCCTCACTAGACCCCTAGGGATTTTTGCAGATATGTAGTAGCAATAGCAGAGAGATGAGATGGCCAGAATCCATACCTTAACCAAATTCTTGATCTCCTCATCCATCTCTCCTATTGCAATTTTTCTCTCCCTCTTTCAGATATAAATGATGCAAGTTTGACAACCTTTTTTTTATGCAAGTTTGGCAAGCTGGGACCAAAATGCAGGACAGAATAATAAAAATGCTGCTAATAATTAATTGTCACATGGTGTACAAAAACTTTTGACACACATATATATTAATGTTATGATCTCTTTTTTTGAAAAAAAAAAAATTAGAAAAAGAATATAGGTTTGAACCTTAAATTTTGTAAATCATTTCATTAATTATATAAAAAACGTGTAGCCATTATGGTAAAAGGAGTCTTCTAGTGATTTTATAGTCAAAATTGGAGTAATATATATGTATGATGCTAGCTAGTTTGGCAGCAACCTTTGACCAAACTAATATGCATAATATGAATAATTAACATGCCCAAATGGTGTACTCTTTTTCTAAGCAATATTAGATGGTATTCATTGACTTTCTTTTATCAATTAAATGAAAAATTGTCTGTTTAGGAATGTGAATTTACTATAATGTTTTTGTATTTGGAGTATCCAAATTCAAATTCACTATTTGTTAATGTAAATTTCCTATATAATTAAAATTGACACAAATGCATGTATTTTATTTATGTATTTTAAAGATTAAAATGTGTGTATTTCAAAAACATTCTTTACCCTTATGAATTTCATATCTAAATTCTGGTATTTGTTTTAAGATGCATTTCTTGTACTTTCGATCAAAATCTCTTCTCCCTCTTTCTCTTATATATGTTTTATTTGATCGAAATCAAGCCAAAAAGAAAATTGGCAAGTGGTGGGGGCAAAGGGGTGGATTCTTCCAAGCGGAAGCTAGATAAGGGATGTGCCCATTTCAGCAAAAACAATTTCATAACAATCACACTGGTGTCGGATAAGGTAGCTTTAAGGGCTGAGTTGAGGTTGGAAAATATAGTTTACACATCAGGGCTTTCGAAAGGTTGAGACGGAGTCGAAACAGAGCCAGATTGTGAAATTGTAGCAAGGGATGGTTGTGGGGGGCTAGTAGGTCTTGGGTGCTAGTTGGGTAGAAGGGTTACGGTTGGAATAAGGAGGGAATGAATTCTTTTTTATTGTAGCTTTAGATGGTTTACCAATTATTTGTAAAAATGCCTTAATAAAGTAAATTACTTTAAATTTAATTACAAGTTAATGATATATTAAGGTATTTAAATAATGTATTTTAAATTATGTTTATTTTAAATTTCATGTTTTTTAAAATACACATTATAAATTCAAATATATGTTCTGAACACAACTTAAATGAAATACAAGGGTTGTCACAACCCACATTGAAAATTCACTTTAAGTACCAATCTTGGCTAGGTGCCTCTGTATATTGCTGCAAAGCCAATGCCCCTCACAAAGTCTAAAAACATTGAGAATTCCCTTTTGAGCTTCTCGTCAATACCATTCCGCAAAATTTGTGGAAAGAAAAGCCAATGCCCGGTCGCTGCCATGAACACTGCCGTTAATGGCCTTGAAATCACCGGATTCAGCTGCCACCTCTCCCTTACTACCTTCTTCACTGCCACCTCCATAGTCACACAAATTCCATGTATGATGAAGAACCATGTGACCTCCCATGTGGGACGCACTCTTGTAAGATGATAGTAGATTAACTCGTGCATTAGACCCGAGACAACAAATGCGGCAATGACAGCCGGCAAAGCAGCCCACCTCGGTCCAACTCTACCGGTAGAAATACGGCGTATAGGGTCATATATGGTGGGGCGTAGAATACCGCTGACCACGAGATTCCACCTACGGCCCCAGAAGTCCTGGAGTGATGTGGCTAAGTAAGGGTCATTGAACTGTGGCTCAAGCTCAACCCTTAGGAAGGCTCTAACTGGAGCGGCAGAGGTGTCTAAGAGAAGTTCAACTAGAAGATAAATTTGCAAGCAGTAAATGGGTACAAGCACAGTTTTGGGTAAATGTTGTCTATAGTTATACACATGATAAACAAGAGCTAGAAGCAATAGCTTTACACCCCATTGAATTGGCCTAGGAACACTTGGAGGGTTTGGATGTGGAGTTGTTTTTTGGAATGTTTTTGAAGGTGGGTTTTGTTTGACTTGGATGGGAAGACAAGCAGTGATAATGAAATGGGAAAGTTTGTGTGGGGGTAGGGATAGAGGGCCTTGATCAAGAGAGAAGAGGAGGAGCTTGAAATTGCCAAGCCATAGGAGGAAGGTGGCGGTCAACCCACCGAGACTGGCGGAATAGAGGCTGAAGGGGAGAAGGGTGAAGATGTAGAAAACAGGGATGAGGGAAAGAAACCTTGGGAGACCCCTAGAGATCTTTGCTGATATGTAGTAACAGTAGCAGAGAGATGCCAAGGCCAGAATCCATACCTTGATGAAATTCCTTATCTCTTCCTCCATTTCTCTCTCACTGCAACTTTTCTCTTCCCTTCTCAGATTTGGAATGGTGGAAATTTGAGAAACTTGGCCAAGACACCCAATACGTTGACTCAGATTTTAATATTTTCAATATACTAAAAAATCCAAGATGCCAAATGTGATCTAAACCTTACTTAAACGTAGACACAAGAGAGTTGCACACGCCGGGCAAGTGGTTTTCACTTGTATTTTAGTAAAAATGTCATTTTAATTTAAAATGTTTAATTTTTTGAGATCATTTTTCCTCATCTTCTATAGTATAATACAAATATTTGTAGTCCCGCACTCGGTGGACATATGAACACCCCCTTGCAAGGGACGTGCGTAGGACTACCAGAACTTGGGATCAAATACCAAGTCCCCCATTCCCCAAGAAAAAAAAGGTTTCATACTGTTCAAAAAAAAATACAAATATTTGTAAAAAATCACCTTTATTTAAAAAAAGATATTTTAATATCCTCATATTTCTCTTGAGCTTTGTATTATGAACATTGTGCACGGAAAGAATACATAAATTGAATATCCCCATGCTAGCTAGCCTATTATGTTGTCCAAAGAATTGAATAATGCAACCAGGAAAACAAAATATGTTCATAATGTAACAGAATCACAAAATTTCTTCATTCTTTTCTGGGTGTTTTATGGAAGATTTTTCCTTCATCTTCTTCTTTTTTGTAGCCTTTTTACATCCGAAATTGAGATCTGTGAGGTTCAGTCAAATGTGTTCTTTTCTTTCCATATCCAGAGGAATGGACGCCTTTCTCTCTTCTTAACTGATTTGATCCCGCAGGCAGATGTCATTGTTCAATGAGAGAGTTTTAGTCTTCGAATTGTGAGGAAACTGTAGTGTCCGAAGCAGCGTCATCGATGGTTAAGTGTGAGAATTCACCACCCAGAGAGGAGGTATCATCTTCACCACAAATGGATGGTGCTGGAGATGCATCAGGTGTACTAAGAGGGAATGGCGATGACTCACCCTCTTCAAGGGCCTGTTGTATGCTCCAGTACATTATGCTGGCAGTCAGAGATAGGATCATCTTTGGGTTTACCTGACATGCCAGATAAGAAATCACTCATTTCTCCGCATTTAGTTACTGACTACATACCAGCAATATCTAAAATGTATCCAATGCTTACCTCCATGATGTCTTCAGGCAACGAGAAAATCGAACAACCAAGCTTCCTTGCCACGCTAATGATATATGTTGCATTCAACCTCTTCTCATCATCTGTTATATCAACAGAAAAAGGGAAGAAGAAGTAAGATCATGTTATTATCCTTAAAACGTCAAAAACTCTGACAAAGCAAACTAGTCCTTGTAAAATCTTAAAGAAAAAATAATGTCATTTCAGTTCCAACTGAAACCCACACCTTTTTCACCCTTGGTTACAAGGTTCCAGTTAACGACTCTTGGGTCCACGGCACTAAGTAGTTCTAGGAAAAATAATCCATTGGACAAGCTTTTATCCTGAAAAATTAAAATTTCAGATTATACAAACAATGTACAATATAGTTTTTAATATATAGCAGCTGATATCAACGAAAAAAAGCAAAAGTTTAAAACCTTAAAGCTTTCCATTCGAGAAGTTCTCCCTGAACATTGTACTTTCATGTTTGCCCAATTCAAGATATGTGCATCAGTTACATCCCTTCCCCGGCTGCGGGAATGGGATCTCAAACTCTTCAGTAGTTGAAGCATATGATACCTCATCAACTGCCCCAGAAAAGCTGACAAAGATATAGTCACAGTTAAGCATCTAGCCAAATATGTATCATGCAATAGAAGTACAAATTAACACTATCATGGACTATTTCAATAAAACCTCATTGCATCAAGCTAGACAAGGATCAGGAAAAACCTACAGAAATTATAAAGTCCAAAAATCTAGAAACAAAGAAGTAATGAAGAACATTACCAACTATTAGCTTCTTATTTCCTTGTACTATATCATTTCCTTGAACATTAACTAAGGAAAACTTCAGCTGCATCCCAATACTTATAACTTGATTGCAGTTTTCTACTTTTCTGAATGGCATCTTAATTGGAGGCTTTGATGCCTGCATCCAGTTAACAGATCCAGGAGAAACCTTGTCAAGCACTTCAAGAAGTATCCATCTGCATGCATATAAAAACAAATTCGTTACTTCAATCAATTAGGAAAATTTGTTGCTTTCATTCAAATATGTTCAAAATCCTGCATGGTAAACAAACAGATGGAATACAGGAAAATACATGAAAATCAAGGAGAAATTGCTTCTCACAAAAGTGAGGCTGAGAAGAGGAACACTTACCCATTTCTGACATCTTCAAAGACATTATTAACATAACTAGAAATTCCAAGACTGTTGATCCACAGTCGGAAGCATCTCTCATCTCTACAAGTTTGTGCATCGTCACTCATCCTCTCTGCAAAAGAAAGCTTTCTGCTGTCTGTACTCAGGCCATTCCTACAAGAGCATACATATCTTTCCTTTCAATTACAGAATCAAATAACAAGAAGGATATAGAGAGGTCAAAGGCAGAGTTAAGGTTTATGGTTTCTAAACAACCTAAAGTACCAAAACAATCACAGATTCAAGGGGAATGAGACCCTAGTCGGTTGGCCTTCTTAAAAACACTGATCCCTAAGGTTGACATCCAATCTTAGGACTGTACTCTTTATTTCAAAGAAAAGCCTGGAAAACTAAGAACCATAGAAACATGCTGGATATCAGAACAAAATTAGCAAAATCTGAGTTACCAAAAAAAAAAAATCATTTAAAAATTCCCAAAAAATTTAACTTCTTGAAAAGATGCCCATGTAATCTGATAATGGCACATACATTCTTAGACAGAGAGACCAAAGCCTACTCCTCAAACCCCTAAGATAAGTTAGTTTTATTTCTACATTTCATCTGTTGAGCTCCTCCAAAAGGAATCTAGAGAAAAACTCTTAACTAAATTGAAAAGGATTAAAGAATTTGGATAAAAGCAAGATTATTATGATTATTATTATTTTTTTTTCATTTCTAACCTTTGATGAAATATTTGTGCCACAAATGCAAGATTTAGGTTTGATGAGCCCTCAACAATGTCTCTTGGGGACAAATACCGTTTGCAGCCCATTTTCTCAGCATGGTCAAGTACCATGTTTGCCCTTTCAAAAGGATCCTTGGCATCTAAAGTAGATGGGTTGCAATATTCTGGTGCAAGCACATTAAGCAGGTAAGTATAAGCCTTTGCATCCTGCATGTGAATTAGCAAAAGACATCAATAGAAGCAAAAATTAAATAATGATAATAACAATAACAATAATGGCAAACATTTACCAATACAACTGCTGAATAAAAATCTAACACAATGAACATTATACTAGATGTTTTATTAACGGCCATAAAAGAAAGATATACCTTCAAATCTGAGGAAAAATTTGTAACAGTTCTCTCATAGCCTCCCTTTTTCAGATGGAAGTTCATCCATTTTAGTAAGACCTTCTCAGGTGCTAATCCCATAAGGTCCTCAACATCCTGCAGTGTACAAAATTAAAGGTGAAGCAAGCATTCAGAATTTGTAATTCACAACATAGACATTTCATGGAATTATTACAACCAAAACGTCAGCAAAATAATAATAATTTATAAAAAAGAACAGTACAATTAAAAGAGTGTCCTACGCTGTTGTCTTCCACCAATTCCACAAGCTGAGGTGTCTTCTTAAGATTGAGATCTGCTAACAATTGGATCTGCAATTGCCATAGCTAGCATATAAGAGCAATAAAACAAGTAGGGAAACAATCTAAGCATTGATATTCATTAGCTGAAAATTGATATACATTTTTATCAGACTCAAAGATTTTAATTCAAAAGTAAGTACACACATAGCAACATGTTGAAAAGAATTGAAGTGTGCACCTTTATAATCTGGGAGATCAAACTAAATACCAGATGCGGCTGCAATAAAAGAACCAAAAAAGGTTATATTCAGACTGTCATAGCATCAATAAAACTTATCCAAGAGCCTGAATGGCTAAACTTACCCTTCCTTCAACCAAGTCCTGGCAGCCAATGTTTACCACTGTGCAGCCAATAGCCTTTGCCGAGTTCAGGCAGAGTGTATGGTTCTCATTCCTCTCCCATGGGTTAAGAACCCTCTTTGTATTAATAGTGCGTTCATCTATTGTTCCAGGTACAGCAACATTAATAAGCTTACTGAACCAAAAAAATATAGTATTATACAATCAGTATTCCCATCTTTACCAGCTTTAATGTCAAGGAGGAAGACTGAACCAAAGCTAACTCTAATTCAATACCATAATAGTACACCATCTTTTGCAAGATCGAATAGATCATTTGTAGCTGGATCCAAAGGAAGAAACTGCTTTAAGAATGGGTCATCCCCAAGGTAGATGTTTATGTGAGTGACATAAGAGGCCTTTTCCGATTCACTGATTGTGTGAAGAAGTGTAGTAGTTATAGCCTTCAGGAAAGACGAATTCTTTGGACCACCTGCCTTTGCTGTAACGTGCCCTTGCAAGTTCAAATATGCCTGTCCACTCGGTGCAATCAATCAACACGTTAGGTCCCTAAGATCAAATCCAAGTACTTGTAAAGTTAAATCCTATATTTCCTACCAGAATGAAATCCAATCGAATGTAAAGCCCCCCCAAAAAAAAAAGGCAAAATAGAATCTAAAACTCCACTTTTTTGGCTCCATACAAGATTAATTGATTTTTTTTTTCCAAATTACTTCATTAATTGGATATAGAAAGAAAGAACAGAACCAAGAGCATGCACAAGTGTATAGACAATGACTCACCCTTGTAATGGGTTTGGATACCCCTTGTACCTGAGGAATAAAATCTTTTTGCTGACCCAAAAAAAAAAGGGACAATGACTCACCCTGAGGAAGGTTTCAAAATCAATTTCATTGCTCATGTCACCATAAGCCTCACCCAACACCTCCCTAATCTCCTCTTCAGTGAATGTTGTACAAAAAGCCTTCAACTTCACCATCAAAGGTGGCAAGTCTCCAACCTTAACTTTACCATTTTGATTCTTTATTGAACCAAACTAGAGTCCAAAAAGAAAAAGGAAGATGATTAAACTCCATCAAATTACAGCCCAAAAACTACTTTTTGGTATTCTCAAAATGGTTTGTTAATAGAACTGACCAAAAAGATGCCACACATAACAAGAGCTTGCTTACCTTGGACTTAAGGCTGTGAAGTTCAACTTGTGTGAACTGGCTTTGCAACCATTGATCAGAAATAAGAACGCCATTGTAACCCGACATCTCTTTGAATTGCCAATGCCAATAACACTAACTATACTCAGCCAAAATTAACAAATTCCCAAAGGACTCCTCGAGTCCAGAATCCAACAACCAGGAGATGATCAAAAACTGAAATTTTACTTGAAATAGCCTGGCTAGCAACAAATTTCTTAAGCCCAGAATCTGAAAATCAAAACCAAAATAAACACCTCATATTCAGATCCCACAAATACAATACAGTACTAGTGAAATGAATCCGATAAATATGTATATTTTTTAATTGTGTGAATCATCAAAATCCTGGAATTCAATACTCTGTCACTGAAGAACATATATAATCACAATTGACAAGAAGAAAGAACGCACAACAAACCAACATGACACAATTTTCTTCAGAGGATTTCTTTCAATGAATGAGACAATGACACATTAACCAGGATGAGACAATAACTCATTAACCAGAATGAGACCCAACGAGAATCAATCCAAAAGAAACACTAATCAAAGAAACACAAAAAGGACAAGAAAAAGCACATAGGTAAGAACCCCATTTCCCCATGGTCACCATATGAAAAATGGAATGAACCCCATTAAAGAAAACTCATAACAAAAGCAAACTCAGCAACGCATACCTTTAAAAAACAAGATTTTTGAGGTGAACGTCAATGAGTGTTTGACTACCCTTCAAAGGGAGATGCATAAACAAATATATTACAGATACAAGTATGTACAGAATAAGAAGAAAAAAGGGTGGAGATTGGAAAGGAGGATCGGTTTTCCTTCAGGGAAGAGCCAAGTCGGAGAGACGTGTATGTATGCATATAGAAAAGAACGGTTTTTTACCATAAGGAGGAGGAGACCCGCCTTGAAACCCATTCTAGGTACGTGCAAAAGTAAGGTGAAATCGGGGAACTCGCTGTGGCCTGTGGACGTTTGCCACGGAATACGGTTGTTTTAATCTCACCAACTAAAATTCTTAATCTCAAAGGCATGCAAAAGGAAAATTTACTTTTATTAATGACAAATCAACTACCATACTCAGGCCCAAATTATTTTGTTTAACTTCAGCCTTTTTTTTATTATATTTTTCTTTTTGGTTTGAATAGTTATGGTATTGTTGAGCTAGTTTTTGGTATATTTAAATAAATTTTTTTGAATAACTATGAAAACAATTAATTAATTTGATATGTTTAAAGAAATTAATTTTAATTGTTGATTCAAAAATTTAAATGCACTTAACATTTAAAACTTATTCAAATTAAATATATCTTATAATTTATTAGTTTTAATTTATCTACAGAGGATATTATATGGATAATTTTGTTATATAATTTTTATATATTATTAAAACTGTGGATATATTCATAGTCTCAAATGAATAAAAAAATTAATTATTTAAATAATGATAAAATTATACAAAATATAATTAAAAAAATTATTCTAAAATCATTTTCCTTTATCTATCTTTTTACTATTATTTTTTTACTATTAAATTTGTTATGAGTTCGTTGGGCCCAAAAACAAATTGTTTTGTGTCGGTGAGTCGGTTCACGAAATCTAACCAAAAACTGAATGAAAAGTTTGGCCTTAATCAGTAACTTGGGATCAACAGCTAATAACATAACATGTTAGTATCCCTGTGACTTTATGATCTAGACCGTCTAGTCAAGCAACGAGGCATGATACATAAATGCCACATTTTATAGAGAATAATGTCACTTAAAAGCGCTCAAGTGTCATGGATACAATTGCTGGTTTCTCTAAATGCCCTTGTCAATAGTTCAAGATTTGAGGGCAAATACTTTATTGGTGAAGTCAAAATTAAGATGGGATAATAAAGATGCAAGTTGCCCAACAACAACTCACTAGTATTTAAACCGAAAGGTTAAATTTATTGGTAAATTGTAGGTGATATTTAAAATTTAAATTTTGAGATTGATATTTAAAGAAATTAATTTTTTAATAAATTTTTAAGATTTGTTTAAAATTAATCTCAAAGTAAGAAAAAAAAAATCTTTCATATGTCTTATACCAATCTTTCTGCAATATTGGGAAGACAAGTAATTTTTAGACAGTTTTTTCTAAAAGAAAAATTTATTAATTTTATTCCTACTTGAATAATCTGATTTTGATCAAAGTAGATCTTAGATGTTTAAGAGTCTGTTTGGAGGAGTTTCTTATAATTTTTATTTTTTTAATACTATTTATAAGTCATAAGTTTAAATTTTTATTAAAAAAAATTTTTTTAATTATTTTTAAAAATAAAAAAATAATAATAATAATAAATGAGTAAAAAAAATTTATAAAAAGTAAAAGTTAAAATTTTTTTCAAATTTCATTATTTAAAGTTTTTTTAATATTAAAAAGAAATTAAAAAATATAAATTTTTTTTAAAAAAATTTTAACTTATAAAATATAAATAGTATCAAAAACCGCTATAACTTAAATTAGTCTTTAGTCCATAATATCATCTGCACTACTTCCATAGCTTAAATTAGTCTTTAGTCCATAATATCATCTGCACTCTACTGGTTGTCCCTTATCAGGAAAAGTTGGTGTTTTGTAGTTTGCCAAATGAATGCTAATGCTTTTCAGATTCCAAACTGTAAGTTTTAGTTTTCCTTCGGTTTCTCATGACTGTTAACACAGCTTTGATTCACATGACATACCTAAACGTAAGAAAGAATTCCAAGTTGGAGATGAGTAGATGAGTAGCTTCTCAATTCTGAACTGTTTATAAACTCGGGGGGTAAATTGGCTATGTGAACGTGGACGTGGAGGTGGACTGGGATAGATTTTGGGTAGAAAGATGGCGGAGACTGGTGAGAAACTCATGGTGCAGCTGCTGGTAGCGGTGTTGCTCACGGTATTGGTGGCAGAAGCAGAGGCTGTGGTGATGTGTAACATTGAAATGAGTAATATGGAGTTGTGTCGTGCAGCAGTCACAGGAAGGTCGCCTCCTTCACCAACCAGGAAGTGCTGTAGTCTTCTCCGCCAGGCCAACTTTCCGTGTCTGTGCAACCTCAAATCTGTTCTTCCCTCGCTTGGGATTAATCCGAGACATGCTCTGGCATTGCCTAGGAAGTGCAATCTTGTTACGCCACCAGAATGCCGACGTACTGTCTGAAATCGTAGCTCCTCTCTTCTGAACAACAGGAATAAGACGTGACAAGAGTTAAGAGATGGGTCTAGTTCTTGTCCAGTCATTTTTCTTTGTAATTTCTTTCAGAATAACCATGCAAATGATCTAAACTACGTTCTGTTGCTTAAGAAAATTTTACAATACCTTCAGAAGGGATTCTAACAGAGGTTGTTAGAATGACATCTTTCAGGCTTTATGGTTTACCCACATTGCAATCACTTGATTTTGCATTCCATCTCTCCACCCCTACCTCTTCCAAAATATATATATAAAGCACTAAAAAGTAATCAAGCACTATGTACTAGAGCAAGAAGCATCCACATCGGGTTAAGAGAGCGAGAAAAACTGCAACTTGTATTTTAAATGCATGAATTCATTCACTTCACTACGGTAGGGAATATGTACAGAGCCATGTCTACTATAGTCTCTAGCTACCAGCATAGTGTTGTTACAAAGATGCTGGTAATTCAAACAAGATCCCTCCAACTCCACTGGCATACAGCTTCCCACAATGTACTTCTGCTTGATAGAACCATGCTTTAATGCCAACATTACAAGCGTGGTATTATATCAAAAGGCAAAGTTTCAGTGCTAAAGCTAAATTTCAAATCACTAGTGCATCAGCAACATGAATTTAGTGTGAGATTGCCTTACCTAACATTCAGAGGAACCGCTGTGAGGGCCACCAAACATGGGCCTCATGTAGGTGTCATCAAATTTCCTCCAATAGTAATGAATGGTGTACACAGGCCTTTCAATTAACATGGACAAACTGTCCTTTGCACGAAGGATATTGGTTGAGGCAGATTCTTCAAAGGAAAGTAAAGGAAGGGTGATGTCCTCCCTGGGGGATCTTGGTTCCTGTCTGCAGTTGCTCTTGTTTAGTGTGTTGGGAAGAAGTAGATGACTTATAAGGGACTTTGTTAGAAACCCAAAGACCTATATCAAATACAATACTACATATTAACAAAAAGTGGAGAAACAAGGTTGCATATTATCGGACAAATTTTCAACACCAGCGCCCTAACTGTCATTCCTTCAATTCTTGATCTTTAAATAAAAAGGACTTCCAGAACTAAGAGCTACGTACTATTGTAGTAAAGAGAACAACAATTATTGTGCTGGTAATCATTGTGGCATTAATTGGATCCCAATACTATTGTAGTAAAGAGAACAACAATTATTGTGCTGGTAATCATTGTGGCATTAATTGGATCCCAAGTAACACCAGAATATGTGAACTGCACAAGCAAAAAGTAAGTGCTATAG
>BPVZ01000130.1:214966-225758 GCA_020521535.1 Rubroshorea leprosula | reverse complement strand
CATTAATGTATACCTTAGTAGCACCTATATAATTGCAACTTCTGGACAAAAATTCAAACCGTGTGTGAAAATTTGACAATTGGGTAAGTGATTTTTCCCATATAAAATTAATTAGTACTAGCAAGTAGAATAAAATTTTTTATATTTATTATATTTAACACATATATTTAGTTACTTTTATTTTGATCCTTACGAGATTTTTCAATTACCAATATGAAAAGCAGAGGGTAGAAACCAACACGAAACTTCGCAGGTTCAAACAGTGTTGTTTTCGCTCGGCTTTGAGCCGACCTCCTAAGCAAGATTCCAGCCGGCTCTTGCAGCAAACATGATAACCCGTAACTAAATGTTCATTTAATTAACTTACGAAAATTAAGAATTAAATCCAATAATTAATAATCAATTAAAAACAATTAATTAACCTCTATAAATAGCAATTTCAGGAAAAAGCCAGCCAAAAAGTTGAAGCAGCTCTCCCTTTCTCTCTCTCTCGGCGAATCCCACTACAATTCCCGACGCAATAAACCGGACGGTGAAGATCTTCGTCTCCGGCTGCTAGAGTTTGCCGGCCAGATTCGCCAGCAATGTGTCGTGTGCGTGACCTCTGTATTGCTCTCTTCGTACTCCACTCAGTGATAGTAGCTCTGGTCTCTGCTCGGGGATCTAATACTACTTCCCGATGGCAGACTCTAAGCGGTGCGTTTTTTCTTAATCTCTAAATTTTCTTGTTTTGGAGGTTAGTTCCTGTTTGGTAGCTGAGAAAGCGTTGGAAGCACTGTGAAATTTGCTCTAGATTCCCCCCTTTGATTTTAGTTTTCCTGCTTGTTTCCTGAGAAAATATGAAGTTTTAATTGTTTTTGTCCCTGTTTTTTCTTGAAGAAGATGCATTTCCTCTTGCTTCTGTTTAATTTTCAACTGTTGTGTTTGGTTTTTAGTTATTTTCTGTATATCTGAAGTGTTTCTTTCTCTAGCTCTGGTAAGGTCTAAGATTGATGTTTTCTCTTAAAGTTTATGAACTTCAGTTATTGTTTTTCTCTGAATTTCTTTGAATCACTTTCTGATTGGTTGACTAGAAAGTAGGGGAAAACATGAGAAAATTCTGTATCTAGTCTTTCATTTTCTTTGTTTCCACTCAAAATAGAAGTTTTAACATCCTTTATCCGAGTCTTTGAATTATGATGGAAATGTGCACAATGGTTTTAATGCCTACAAGAGAAAAGATTCCAGGTTCACGAAGGTTCTAATTTTGTTCCTTAGGAAGCTGACAAGTATCTTTTGTGCTGTGTCTTTAGGAAACTGACACTTGTTTTCTTGCTTTGTTGCAGGAGCCGCGCCCTTGGTTGTGGCACGAGGTGGATTTTCTGGATTATTTCCAGATTCTAGTTCGTTAGCTTATGCTTTGGCAATTCGGACCAGCGTTTCAGATCTCATATTATGGTGTGATGTTCAGTTAACTAAAGATGGAGTTGGGGTTTGCTTTCCTTATCTTAAGCTAGACAATAGTTCTAACATCGCGGATGTTTTCAAGAACAAGCAGAAGGAGTATCTAGTTGATGGGGTTCCTACTCGTGGATGGTTTTCTGTGGATTTCAACCACAGCGACCTAGAAAATGTTTTCTGTAGGTTCATTCACTCTTCTTTTTTTTTTTTTCTTTATTCCCTTTCTCAATTTCTAATGAATATCCCACTTAGAGAGTTCTAATAAATTTTTATTTGGAACTAATCATGAGATATTGGTGTGGCATTTTATTTCTTTGTGTATTGTTCAACATCTCCATAATCTTAAGCACACACATGGGAATATTACAGATTTGGAGTGCAGATAAATTGTGGTTTATCTATTCCAGCTAATCATTTTGATGTGAGGGATTCTAATATGTTCACTTTTACATGGACAGTAACTCAAGGAATCTATTCTCGGACTGCTTATTTTGATAGCAATTTGTTCCAAATTCTAACTGTACAGGATGTGCGTCAACAAATGAAACCATCAGCTTTCTGGTTGAATATTGAGGTAAATAAATGATTGGTTAATTAGAAAGACCTATATATATATATATATATATATATTGACCCAGGCCTTCAATTGCTTAATAGTGCCTGGTTTGACATTCTTACTCCTTTTGTTATCTGTAGAGCCTTATCTCCTTGTTTTGATTTAGAATTAACCTTATTGCTCGATGCTTTTGCAGCATGATGCATTTTATTTGCAACATAATTTGAGTATGAGAAGCTTTGTACTTTCTGTGTCTAGAACTGTTGTCGTTGATTACATCTCTTCACCAGAGGTTGGTTTCTTGAGGAGTATTGCAGCACGTTTTGCCAAAAACAAGACAAAGCTGGTCTTCCGGTTTAGGCAAAAAGTCGACATTGAACCTTCAACCAACCAGACTTATGAATCTCTGCTAAAGAATCTCACCTTTATCAAGACATTTGCCTCTGGAATTATTGTTCCCAAGTCTTACATATGGCCACTAGATTCTAATTTGTACTTGCAACCTTCAACCTCTGTAGTCTCAGATGCTCACAAAGCAGGGCTGGAAGTTTTTGCGTCAGACTTTGTAAATGATGATGCTCAAATGAGCTACAATTACAGCTATGATCCACTGGCTGAGTATTTAAATTTCATTGATAATGGTGAATTCTCTGTTGATGGTGTAATATCTGACTTCCCAATAACTCCATCAGCAGCTATAGGTAAGTTGCTAAGTTTTCTTAGTAAAAGTGAAACTATATATCCAGCACAGTAGCTTCATCTTGACTTCTAGGTTGATGAAAACCACTTTCATTAAAATTCATGCTCCTTTTCATTCCTGCAGATTGCTTCGCTCACCTGGGCAAAAATGCTCCAAAACAAGGTACAGATTATAAAACATGGCTTCTAATATAAAAACTGATCCTTTCTCACCCCACTAACTGTCGTGTAAAAGGACGCATGGCTTATTTTATGGCGCTGTCAATTCTGTGAAGTTTCTTCTTAACACATGATTTTTTTCCCTTGCCATGCTCCAGCTGATCTTCTGATAATCACCAAATTTGGAGCAAGTGGAGACTACCCTGGATGCACTGACTTGGCATACTTAAGAGCTATTGATGATGGTGCAGACGTTATTGACTGCCCAGTGCAAATGACAAAGGACGGGATACCAATTTGCTTGCCAACTATAAATCTTATTGAAAGCACAAATGCTGCTCAATCAAGTTTCAGCAACCTTCTAACAACAATTCCAGAGATTCAACAAGGCAGTGGAATATTCACCTTTAGTTTGACATGGAATGATATTCAGACCTTGAAACGTGAGTTTTATATGCTTCTTTTTTGTTTGTTTTTTTATTTTAGGTATTTCTTCAGTTCTTAAATTTATATATTTTTAGAAACCTTTGTGCATTGAAAAATGATTTCTAAATGATAAAGAAATTAACTAACGATATCAACTTGAACACACTGAAAGTATGCACAATGGAGGCCAAATGCAAGAGGGGAACAAATAGAAACAAGAGAGGAAAATGAATCCTAAAGTGTCTATGTGTCCAAGAAATTGAAGAAAGAGTAAAAGGATGTCACTGACTGAAGTCACTTACTCATTTGGAGTTTGTACTGAGATTTCAGTGGTTAATTCTAATATTCTATAATCTAGGATGGATATGATTAACCATAGCTTTTTGGTCAACATACCTGTGCTGATCCATTATTTTGTCACTGCAGCGTCAATATCAAACCCACAGGCAAAGTACCAAATGTTTCGAAATCCGAAGTTCAAAGATGCTGGAAATTTTGTAACATTGTCTCATTTCTTGGCCCTGACAAAAAATGCTAGCTCTCTTTCTGGTGTCTTAATCAGCATAGAGGTGAGTTCCTTTTTGTGCATGCTATTACTTGTTAGGGGCCATCTTCTTAATCTCAAGTTTGCCATCTTCTTAATCTTAAGTTTCCTGAATGCATGTTAGTTACTGTTGTCCGAGTATCTGGTGAAAGATGATATGGTAAATGCGGTCTAAGAAGATAACTTAAAGTTTGTATTCCAATCCACTGAATCATAGCAGCTGAAAAATGCATTTTTCTTGGGTCTTGGCATGTAGCCCCTAAAAGCTTAAGCTTTAGTTGATAGTAGCAGGTGGCCTTAATCCATATGTACCACTTACTCTCAGTCTAACTTCCCTATGGGATTGGGGCATCACAGAACTGTTGATTCCTTGAATCAAGACTATGAATCATTTCCAAGATGTCATGCTCACTCGTCAGTTCCCAAAAGTCTTGACACACATCCTGGTGGACAACAAAACTGAATGTTATGTCATCAAAAAGTTCCTTTTATCTCAAACTGCTAAGATTCATTCTGGTTTAATTTTGAACTTTCACTGCCTTTTTTGTAAATCTTCTTGTAAATAACTTTTTAAGACTCACAAGTCTCTCATTGGAAACTACTGCATGGTCTTTTGACTTGTAAAATTATATAAGCATAAAATACACAAGCTAATCTTCTGACTTTCTAGATGCTCTAAGTTGGCTGATCTACGTTACTGTTTCAACTACAGAAAGTCAGAAACAAATACAGACATATTACTGCTATTCTGAGTAACACAATCTGCTTTCTTACAAATGCCTTGTCTTTTAAAGATCTCCATCCTTACTGTTTTGAGATCAGAATGATACGTTGACTCATTATTTTGTTTTTGAGGAGTTTGACAATTTTTTCTTGATTCATTTGTTCATGTTCAGAATGCAGCTTACCTTGCAGAGAAGCAAAACTTGAGTGTAACTAATGCAGTACTTACTGCCTTGAGCAAAGCTGGATATGATCAACTGATAACTCCAAAAGTTATGATTCAGTCTCCTAATAGTTCTGTTCTAAAGAAGGTCAAGGGTGCCAATTATGAGCTTGTCTACAAGGTTGATGAAACGATTCGGGGTGCTCTTAATGCCACTGTTGAGGACATCAAGAGCTTTGCTCAGTCTGTGGTTGTTGACAAGATCTCTGTGCTTCCTGAAAGGAAGGCCTTCCTCACTGGCCAAACAGATGTTGTGGCCAAACTACAATCATTCAAGCTCCCAGTTTATGTAGAAACTTTCAGTAATGAGTTCATATCTCAAGCATGGGACTTCTTCTCAGATGCAACAGTTGAGATCAACTCATTTTACCAGGGATTCAATATCAGTGGTGTAGTCACAGACTTCCCAAAGACATCTGCTCGATATCGAAGTAAGTGGATGCTTAATTCTATTTCTACATAAGTTACTTTGTTTAAATGATGCCAAAATGCAGTCAGTGCATTGAAGTAGTGCCAGTTATCTGAACAAGTTTTAGTGCTTTTCTATGTTCAAGCATGCATTTTTCCATATTATGGGCAGAACTTTGAGCTATCATTCCATTTATAGCATAGACTATTGTTTTGGAACATACATGTAATAGAGACTATGTTGACGTGACAATTTACAGGGAATAGGTGCTTAAATAGGGGTAATAAAACACCACCCTACATGCTCGCCATTCCGCCTGCTGGCCTCTTGCAGTTCATTGCAGCTGTTTCTATGCCACCAGCTGAAGCTCCATATCCCATACTGACAGAGGCAGATGTGGTAGAGCCACCTTTGCCCGCTGGTTCAGCAAAATCCCCTTCAGCCAGTCCGACTAGAACTACACCAGCCCCACTGCCAAGTGGACAACCTAAAGTTGCTGCTATCTCAAATCTGGCGATGCTTCTTGCCGTTATTTTACTCTTGTAATAAGGTAGGAGAGTCACTCTATTCTCATAATCATTTTGGCCTAATGTATTCCTGGTCTCGTTGGCTGTATCTCGCTTCTTGCTTTTGCTACATGACTGCTTGACGGCAAACACCTCCTTTTTGGCTTTTCGTCTGTTATTTTACCCCTTTTTGTAGGTATGTTCATTCTTCCTCAGTTCCTCCATGTATTTTAAGGGAAGACAAAAATTCTTGAATCCTACGTTTCGTGTATCATTCCTATTTGATTGTTGTGAGATATAAAGCTTATTATTTTTGTTTGGTGTGAATCATTTATGAATCCGTAATCAAATCATGGTTACTCTTTCATTCTTTCCGTCTCCCAGTCGTCGACCATGGTCAGCTCGACTCTTTTCCGTGCCTACCAAAAGGTGAGTTCGTAGGTGGACGTATTGAACCAAAATAAGATCTCAGATTGACTTCTTGATACACTGATTTACCATAATAATAATAAAATGGAATCAATTTCAATAGTGACTTCACTTCTCGTTTGAACAATATCTGATTCAGATTAGTAGGAACCTTCATGGTGTCTGTACGTCCATATATATAAATGAAAGTGTTCCGAACCCAGTTTTACTCCAGGAGCATGGAGGGCTTTACGTTTTGCTTTAAATTGTAGGTTGTTGCGCTTGCATGCTAAGCTAGGTATTTCTGATTTCCACTAGCTTAGCGGATATAGGTGAGTGGTGGTGGTGCAGCGACTCCCGTCCTATCATTAGTTAAGTCTTAAAACACTGCACCAATAATACAGTTCTGATATTGGTCTGGGGAAAGGTCCGAAGTCTGATTTTTAAGATTTTGCATTATTTAAACACTAAAGCAAAACAAAAACAAAGTGCTTCACAAGTATTAAGCAAATCAAAGTGCTTCACAGTTTCACAAGTTTCGGCTTCTTAGTTACTTCTAGAAAATACAGAGAGAAAACTAGTAGGGTGTGATGGTAAACTAGTAGGAATTTATGTATCAATTAAGTTATAAGATAGACTAGCCAATTAAGGTGGAATTACATTATAAGAGGATTGGGTATAAAGTATAAACCCTAAGTTTCAAAAAGTTAAAAAAAAAAAGATTATGAGACTTATCCTAAGCCAATTAAGCTGTAGGAAAAAAAAATGATAAAGGCCTTATCCTAAATCTCTTGGTAAAGACAAAAATTATCTAAAATTAGGGTGCAAGAAAAAAGGCCCCGCCCTCCCTGTTTTCCTAGTTCCACACCTCCCCCAACCCAATAACTTCGTATTTAGCCAAGGTTAAAACAGGATTGAACCCACTTCTTATTTGCACAACTGGTCCTTGGAACGGAAAAGAAGGAAGACTATTCATGTCGTATAACTCACCATCGAATAAAACCTACAAAAAGGTAAATGACATGTAAGAGAACAGCCTTGGCTTTGATTAAGGCTTAGAAAAGCATGTGCTTATTCAACTATTTATGTTGCAAATTCAAGTAAAGATGTCCAGATGATTTGGTTGGTTAAGGATGCTTTAAGTTGAAATTCAATTTCTTTGCCTTTAAAAAGTACCTTCCTAATCCCAAAAATTGTAAACAAAAAGAATCAAATACATAATTCACATGTTTAGTACAGGCATACAAAACTTGTATAATAAAACTTTGAGTCTTTCGGTTATTTGATTTTCTTTTATAGAAGCAACAACGTGAATGATTTTCACCCCTAAAAGCAATGTATAATAAATCATATTTAAAACAAAATAAAATATTTAGAAGTCTCTGCGTTCTTCCTTTGGTGTCAATCAAAGCACACCATAAATTGCAGACAAAAACCATTGTGGAATTCGGATTCAGAGAAGTTAAGGAACAAGAAAAAGAGGAGGAGAAATGGTTTTTGTTTCAGCTTCTAAAAGTTTCTTCTTCTTCTTAATATCCACATTGTTTTGCCTAAATCAAGTTCAAGCAAGAACCTATCTCAATGTGCTGAAATTTGGTGCTTCTACAGATGAAAAAACAAACAATAGTAAGGTACCTAACCTAAATTCCTTTTGCTCTTTTTTTTTTTTTTAAGTGTGCTTGACCTTTGCGGGAATAAATCATGGTTTTGAAATTATAGGGTACATACTTGGCTATGCTCTTACCGTCTCAATCATACATGACATCTTATTAACTCATAAAAAAAGGGAAAACTACTTTATTATTATGAAGTAATGATGATTCCTGTTCAATTTAGGCATTTTTGGCAGCATGGAATCGGGCTTGCAATTCTACTGGACAACATGGGGTTTTGATCCCAGCAGGGGTATTTCTTTTGCATCCAGTGGTGTTCATGGGGCCCTGTAAAGGTTCTATAGTGTTTAAGATTAGAGGAATCCTCAAGGCTCCTACTGATAATTCTTCACTTCTGGACCATTGGATTTCATTCCAATACGTTGATCAATTGATTATCAACGGTGGTGGATCACTCAATGGTGAAGGGGCCTCAGCTTGGCCTCAAAACAATTGCTCAGAGGACCCAAATTGCTCCTCTCTCCCTGTTGTAAGTTCCTGGCTTACATAAAGTGAATTATACAAAGAAGTGATAGTCATTTTGTTTCTATAACTTGAAAAACACTAATGCATCCACATGCTCTTTGCTTTCCCTTTTTTTTTTTTCTACAGTCAATGAGACTTGATTTTGTCACGAATTCAATAATCAATTACATAACATCCATAAACAGCAAGAACTTCCACTTCAACATTTTTGCATGCGAGAATATCACAATTGCAAACGTTAGGATTTCAGCTCCGGAGTACAGCCCCAACACTGATGGAATCCACCTTGGTTCCTCTACTAACATCCGTATCTTGAATTCCGTGATTGGCACCGGGGATGACTGCATTTCTATTGGACCGGAATCCAAGAACATCAACATTAGCAACATTTATTGTGGCCCTGGCCATGGCATTAGCATCGGTAGCTTGGGTGGGTCCAAGAACGAGGGAGACGTTACAGGAATTATTGTGAGAAACTGTAACTTAAAGGGGACGTCCAATGGCCTAAGGATCAAAACATGGGCTCCTTCTTATCCCCTTCTTGTTTCCAATATTACCTTTGAGAAAATTAAGCTCAGGAATGTTTCCAATCCCATTTTCATTGATCAGCAATATTGCCCATCTGGGAATTGTGATCAAAAGGTATGGAAATAAAATTTGTGGGCATATCGTCAAGCTCTGAAAGTAGATGGTCTCAATTGAGTTTTTTTTTCTTATGGCTTAAGATTTTGCTTCTCTGTATTTGTAGAGTTCCTCGAGTGTGAAGATTCAGGACGTAAAATTCAAGCAAATATTGGGCACCACAAACTCACAAGTTGCAGTCAATCTCCAATGCAGCAAAAGCACTCCATGTCAGAGGATTGAACTCATTGACATTAACATGGGTTACATTGGAGGAGATAAAGTTCCTATAACCTCTCAATGTGCCAATGCCCATGGTGTTGCTTCTGGCAAACAACGTCCTCGTTCCTGTTTATAGAATTTGGCTGAGAATGGATTGAGAGTCACAGATTTTAAAAAATCTCAATCCAGATCACTTTTAAGGGGTTTTGACCCTGTCAGCCCCACTTAGTTTCGCTCCCAAATTCTCTATCTCCCTCATTCTTCCTAGCAAAGACAAGCTGCTATATTTACGTATTACTAGACGTAATCTTTCAGAAGATTGAATTTAAATTAAATGCAACTCATCATGTGTAAGTATGTAATTATTATGTAAATTATTGTATTTCTGTACTATAAACTGTTATTTATAAATAACAAAAAAGGAAAAAAAAATAGAAATGCTTATTGTTCATGGAGGATTAAATAAAGAGGAGATAGATTTGGGCAGGATGATGGAAATATCTTGACAGATCATATATATAAGCCGATGAAATTGTTATCTTTTTCTTTTGTAAAGACTTTTGATTTTTATCTCCTCATTAATTTTTCTAATATTCAACAACTTATCTAAGTTTCACATTAAAAATAAAATAAAATAAAAAACCCTTATCTAGTAATTTTACAAGAAAGAAATTACTACCCTGGCCTGAACCTCACTTCCGTATATAGCAACTTAACAAGCAGTATGTCTGTCACAAGATCAAGAACATGGTCACAACTCAACTAACTTGCTGCCAAACTTATAGATTGGTCCACCACGCTCCTACAACTAAATTTCAAAAAGTCTCCTTGTCTCTAACATGTGATGGCAAAGGCTAAGATATCCACCATCTACCACAATCAACAAACATCCTTCCCACAATTAAGCTTTAACCTCTTGTTTGGTTTGAGGGGAATCAAGGAGAGGTGAGGGGACACATCTTTCCATTTCCCTCCCCTCTTATTTCCTCATTTAGTTATACTAAAATTATTATAAAAAATAATAATAAAAGAAAGCATCTCTCCTCCCCTCACCTTCCCCCAAATTTTGTTATCCAAATAGAGAAAATTATCCCCCTCTCCTTCCCTCCTCTCAAATCGAACAATTTGCCATGTATGTCAAGACCCAACGAGCACCGTGCCATGTGTTTGTGAAGTGATAAGTTAAGGGCATACCATTGGGCCACCTCCACCTCTAGCCATTCCCATGAATTCGATGGGGAATTGGGCTCAAACTCAGCCTTAACCTCTAGAAGTAGGTTAGACTTCGTATACAACATTCAAAGGGATTTTGGTTTCGGAGTGTACTCTTTTTCTTAGGGATGTCAACGGGGCCCCGCGGGGACGGGAAGTCCCTCCCCATCCCTGTCCCCGCGAATGACGGGGACGGGGATCCCTACGGGGATTTTTAACGGGGGGCAAAATTTGCCCCCCATCCCCGTTCCCCGCAGGGAATGGGGATCCCCGCCCCACCAATTAATATAAAAAAATAAATTTTTTATATATAATTAATTAATATTTAATTATAATGAATAAAATTTTAAAAATTCAAGTGTAATTAATTAAAATTCTTTAAATATAAATTATCCAAATATAAATAAAGATCAATCTAACATAAATAATTAAAAAATTAATAATGATTTGGATAAAATTGAGTTAAGTTTAAATTTTATTGAATTGAGTTTGAGTTTAAAAGTTGA
>BPVZ01000130.1:155799-176798 GCA_020521535.1 Rubroshorea leprosula | reverse complement strand
CTTTACTTCTTTGGCTAAAAGCACCTCGAGAATTCAACTGGATTTGGGTTGGGGTTGGATCTTGGTTTAGAGGCACAGGTTGCAGGAAAATCTAGTTTTTTGACTTTGTAGCCAAAGCTAAAGGCAAGTGGAAACAGTACTACCCGTTTGGTTTTTGTTTGGTCTTTTAATTCCTCTTTCTTTGTTGTTTCTGCTTTGAATTTGGGAAAGGCAGAGTTTTATTGGGGTTTGTTTACAAATTCGTGACTTTTAATGTTTTCTCATTTCTGCTTCTGCTTTCCCTGTTTTTCTCACCCTTGGATCCTGGTTTCAGGGGTCCTTCTAAAAAAAAAGTAGGTTGCTTTATCGGTATCAGGGCATAGTTGCTGATGGGTCTCGGTTCCTATTAATTAATGAGTTTGGGGTCAGGAGTTTGGCTAAGTTGGGTGATACTTTCATCTGACGCTGGGTTTTGGGTTTCTAGTTTGTTCTACAAGTAGTTTTGGTTTTGCCTGTTTAGAGCTGGAGTTCTGCTTTTGAAGCAGCTTTTGTGAATGGACAGTGTTTTTTGCTCTTGGTGAAGGCAAGTTGTAGATTGGGGTTTTTTTAATCTTTCGGCTTTGGTTTTTAACTTCATTTTGAGGTTGAGGTGACCTGAAAATCATATATTGGGAGTCTTTGGCTTCTGAATTTCTTTGAGTTTTTGGTTATTTCTGCTTAGTTTTGGTTGTAGTTTGGCTTCTGTTCTAGCCTCTGTACTGGTCCATCTGAAATGATGGTCTTGTTTGAGTAATTGAGCTTCTGGGTTTTGATAATTTCCTCCTTTTCAGCTTAGCTTAGGGTTCTTGCTTTGTGGGCTGAGTTCTAGGCATCATAGAAGTTCATAATCAAAAAGTCTTCTGTTGCACTCGATGAATTTGGGTTTTTAGGGGTTTTATTGGGAATTCTGTAAACCATAATTTTTTCTTCAATTTGGTTGAATTTCTGACCTTTCTGCCATTTAAATTAACTTGGGAAAACATTAAGATCCTATTTTATAACTTTGAACAACTTGATTTTTCAAATTGATCTTTCCTCTTGCTTTGCCAGGTTCGGTTCCTTGGTGTCATCATGGATTCTCCACAGTCAGTTGTTTCGAGCTCTGTTGTAGCTGAGCCTGAGAAGCAGAAGTCTGATTTTTTCTGTCATGGTTCTGGAGGCTTATCAAAGGGATCTCAAGTTAATGGAAAGGAAACCTTAACGTCTAACCTCAACGGTATTGGGGTCCTTGATGTCTACATACACCAGGCTAGGGACATCCAAAACATCTGCATTTACCACAAGCAAGATGTCTATGCCAAGCTTTGTCTGACTAGTGATCCTGAAATCACGGTGTCCACCAAGATCATAAATGGTGGTGGGAAGAATCCTGTGTTCAATGACAATCTAAGTCTCAAGGTTCGTACTGTTGAATCCTCCCTCAAATGTGAGATATTCATGATGAGCAGAGTGAGGAACTATCTTGAAGACCAGTTGCTGGGGTTTGCATTGGTACCATTGTCTGAAGTCCTCATCAACAAAGGGAAGTTAGAGAAAGAGTTCTCTCTTTCTTCTACTGATCTGTTCCATTCTCCGGCGGGTTTTGTCCAGTTGTCCCTTGCGTACACTGGATCTTCACCAGAAGTGATGGCCATTCCTGCCATGCCTACTCCAGCTGAAGCTGTAAAGGACTCAGACATGCCTGTGTCAGCTCCTAATGAGCTGGACAAGATTGAGTTCCCAGATCCAAAAATAGTGAATGAGAACCAGATGATGGTTTCTGAGTACTTTGGAATCACTTGTACCAATCTAGACTCAGAAACTTCTGAGAGTCTGGCCACTTCTGATACTGAAAATCAGGTTAGTTCAGAAATGGATGTTCATGTAGTGGAAAACATCTCCACTGCTACAGTGGATTCTGTCCAAGCCCCCAAGCTTGATTCTCCTCCAAGCAGTGTATCAACAAATGGAGTCTCTTCCCCATCTATTGCTGCAAGCTGTGATTCCTCTGATGCTCCAGCGGCTTCAAAGACAGCCGCCCAGAAACACAGCTCAGCCCCGAAAGAGAAAACTGCTGAAGTTATAGATGGTGAGAGTGATTCCTCTGGGGTACCAAGCGATTCAGTTTCAAAGCCAGTTGTCTCTGTGAATATCGAACCTGAGCAAAAGGTAGTCCAGCAGGAGATAGTGGACATGTATATGAAAAGCATGCAGCAATTTACTGAGTCATTGGCAAAAATGAAACTTCCCCTGGATATCGACAGTGGACCAACTAAATCTGGGAATTCAAGCTCCGACCAGAAGCTACAGGCATCAAAGAATACAGGTTCTCGTGTGTTCTATGGAAGTAGAGCTTTTTTCTGAGCTAAATGGCTCCCCTGATCCCACGGAAAACAAACAGGTGACTTTAGCATTTAGACTGCAGACTGATCCTAATAGTTAATTGCAATAATGTATCATGTAGTGTGGTGTTTTCCTTTTGTATGTTATGATGCCTTAGATGAGGGGCAAAATCATGACTTGTACTGTTATCATCTTTGTTTTATTTCAACCGCTGTAGTATATATGAACCTTTCCCTTTATAACAATCCCACTGATTTAGCTTTTCAATTATTGCAAATCCTCAACTCCATCAAACAGACGCTAATTATGCAAGTAATTATGTGGTTTGATTGTTGGTCCCATGTGATTTGAGTCAAAACGCAAAGGACAAAGCACCCATGATTTTGCTTTTGGGCCTTGTTGGATAATTAGCTTTGAATATTCCTGTTTAACAGTAGAAGTTGTTACCGTCAGCTAGGTGGTCAGGTAGAGTGTACGACCTCAGGTCTCTACTTACCAAAAAAGAAAAAAAAGAAGGAAAAAGAAAAGAAAGAAAGAAAAGAGAGAACAGTAGAAGCTGTTATTGCAAATTGAGATCAATAACGTGGTTGTGTAATGTCGGCAAAAAAAAAAAAAAAAAGAAACATGGTAGTGGAATGAGGAATTAGTTCTTCTTTTAAGCTTAAACAGTGGGAAAAGAGTAAATATGATAGAAACTGAGAAACTGGGTACATTGAGAAGCAGCAGAACAAAGAAGCTAGCTCCTACCTTCTCTCCCTTCCTGTTTGTTTTCTCAGAAAATAATTTCCCAGAAACCATTGTTTCCTAAACGGGTACTTCAATTATTTCATGTTTTCTGATGGTCATGTGCCTTCTGCAAATCCATGCAATATGGCCATCATCCCTGTATCTCACCCTCCACAAACCAAACTTCTCTGCAATATCCCTCCCAGTTGAGCACCCCCGGTCTCTCAAGAAATCCACAATCCATTGTTGTGCTGCCCTTAGATCCTGTTGAATATCTCCGCCCCTGCCTCTATTTCTGAAAATATTTATACGTCCCATTGCTGCAGCTCCAACGGCCCCTGCAGCAACTGCTCCAGTCAAGAGGGAAGAGTCAACGAGATGGGCAATTTCCTTGCTCAAATCTGGTATCAGTTGCGCCATCCCAGTTGCTAACTGTGCTCCAATTTTCAGAGCAAGGGTTAGCAGCTTCATGAACTTTGTCATGTATGGAGCCAAGCTCTTCACTGCCATGTTGTCAATGTGCATCACCTCACAACCAATCTGATCTTCAACAACATGCATTTCTCGCCGGAATTCACATAACATATGCAGCCGGAGAGCAGTCATCCCTGGAATCATGTTAGTGACCAATCTTGTTGTGTAGTTCTCTGTTCTAACAAAATAAAACATGTTGGGCACTTTCCTCTCTTCAACCTGGACGTTATAGTTCAGGAGATAATTCACTTTACGATGAAGCTCAATCAGTAGTCTGTGCTCATAAAATCTCAGCCCCTGAATCTCCTGCTTCAAATCTCTGATTTCCTGTTCAATAATCTTCAATCTCTGCAAAACTGCTTCCACCCCCTTAGCAATCCCACCAAAAGTCGGCTCAACTTTCTCTGTTTCATCTGCAGTTGACAAAGAAAGATCAGCTCCATCCGGGTTGTTCTCCTGTTGGACTTGCAACTCCTGAGCAAGATTGTACAGATCATGATATCTCCGGTGCAGTACTTCTCGGAAATCATCATCTGATAGGAGGTCTCGGGCAAAATCAAACCCAGCTCGTAGAACAGGCTTCCCGGAATCTGAAACTGGATCCCAAGTATGCTGATAGTCATACATACCATCTGCAGGAACAGAAAGAAGTGCCTGTTTTAGTTGCTGAAGAGACACAAACTGGGTTTTCCGGTACCTGGGGGGAGTCAAATTACGGACACATTCCGGCCTCATGACATTTTCAGTCAAGGTTACACCACTACATAGGCTCTGAATGGCCGGAACTATGAGCTGTTGGATTAGCCTAAGTGTTTCTGTGAGGCTCTTGGTGGAACAAGCAAGGACATCAATGTGGTAACCGAATTGTCCTCCAAGCTCTACTCTGATGTAAATGCCATTTATGGTTATAGAGATGAGGTATTTCTCAAGGGTATATGTTGCTCCATGCTGGTTCTTCAATGCCATGATTCTATTGTGGAGGTGCACCTGTATTTTCAAACGGATGAATATGAATCATGAAATCAGGCCATACTTTCAAATGGGAAGAAACAAAAAAAGAAAAAAAGACAAAAAAAAAAAGGGATTAACTGACGCTAATCTAATTTTCATTCAGATTGTATTTTGCCAAATTAATAGTTAGATTTAATGTTCCAATTATGCACACCAAAATTGAAATCAATTGAATATTTTTCACAATTTCATAATGACACAATTTTAGACCTTTTAATACAAAAATATTAGAAAACTCAACCTTTTTTGCTTGCATAGTTACAAATATAAATTCACTATGCATAATCAATATTAATAAATAATAACTGTAACGGTTGGTTTGTCAAAATATAAACTTTATAAAAAATTATTAATTTACTTTCAAATTATATTGTTATTTAAACTAATATAAGTTAATCAAAATTCATGAAAAAATAATAATATTATTTTAAGATGAAGTAAAATTATTTCTTGTTGGGTAACTGAAGATTAAAAGAAAAAAACAAAAAGGAAATCATGGTACCATTTTGGGCCTAACAACTCATTGGGCTTTAATTAAATCTTGCGCCCAACTTAAGCCAGATACCCAAAAGAAGCCTTGCAAATTGAAAGGGTAAAACGGGAAGATGAAAAATTATTACCTGTAAACGGGGGAAGAAGCCCGGCGTTAGAAAAGTGTGGCTGGAATTATCACAGACAAGATGCCGGCCGGCGAAAATGCAGTCGGAGGTGTTCTGTTGCCATTTCTGCGGTCTCCCTCTTCCTTCTTCAAGAATGGAAGGAATCAAAAGCATAGAGTTTGGGTCCGATGGATCCTGTTCGTAGCAGAGCTCCAGCTTCATCATCATTCTCACAAGGTCGCCGGGTTCCAAGTTCTCGAACACCTTCGTACCTATCCCCGGAATGTGACTTTGCAAACTTCCTCTCAGAATTTTTTCCAGCTCTTCCCGGCTGATGAACCCATTTTCCGGCGAACTTTGCTTCCGAACTTCCAGCTTCACTAGCTGACCCAGAACTTCGCCGCAGAACCATTCGGAATCCAGAATCAGAAACCCTAATTCTTCGAAGTAGATTACTTCTCCTAATTGATGAAGACAGGTCGCCACAGCTTTCCTCCTCATTTCCACATTCTCCTTGTTATCATGTCGGGACCGGATTCTCAAGGCTGGAACTTTAACCTGACAGATGTCGGAAAACTCTCTCCATTTCATTGCTGGTTTGTTGTAGTTCTCCGATCTCCAGTCGGACAGAATCTGGATAAGGTTGTTGCAGAGCTGGTAAACCCTAGGGACTCTCTGGAGGATAGTCCTGGCTGTCCTCCGGGTGTGATTGGTAAGTTTATTCACTGACGCTGATGATCTTGCATCAACTGTGAATACAGTAGGATAGAATTCGACGAATCCATGGAATTTGTCTCTCAGTCTTTGAATTGAATTCACTGTGGCCTGGAGATTATGAGATGGTTGATTGATCTTGTCAAAATGGGTTAGGACAATGGTTACATTGGGTAACAGGCATTGTTGGACTGCTCTTTTTGAGTTGGAGACGATGAATCTAAGCCAAAACTGGAGGTCCTCTTCTACTTCTTCTGGTGTTTTTGGTTCTCTATTGCTTGGTTTCCTTAACAAACTGGATATGATCAGGAAGAATGATGCACTACCATGTCCCGGGAACATCAGGTCATGGAAGGAGTAGTACTCGTGCTGTCCTGCGAGATTCCAGATGGAAATTTTTATGTCTTCATCTTTGAATGTCTTTATTTCCATTCCGGTTGTTCTAACAGCTTTTTCAACTGGATTCACCAGTGTCCTGACTTGCTCAATATAGGGAAGCTTTGGAGGAGAGAAGTTCCGTGATATGGAATTGCAAAGTGTTGTCTTTCCTGTAAAAATGTGTTAAAAGAAATGATAATGTTGAGTTTAAGGATTCGAGTTCTGGGATTGTAGAAACTAGAAGGATGGATCATGGATGGAGTTGAACCTACCAGCATATTCCTGGCCACAGAAGAAAACCCTACAGCTTTTAGGCTCTGTGAGAGTCATGTCCTTGAGCAAATCAGCATGTATGTCAGTTTTGGGTTCTGTCTTCCCATTCTGGCCTAATCTCTGATAAATTCCATCAGCTTTGCTGGAATTCTCCAGGGGTGTTTGAGCAAGGTCGATAACTTCAATCCAAGGATTGACCTGTAAAGTCTCCATTATGGTCTGCAAGACCCTGTCTCCTTGAACTCCTTTGCAACCGTGTAGAGATAAGCTTCTCAGAGTAACATTTTTCTCTAAGCATTTGAATATCCTTACAAAATCATCAGGCCTCATGCTTTCATCACCATAAATCCCTAACCGGGTAACAGTTTCATTTGTTGTTAGCATCTTTAAGATTGCTGAAAGCCCGTCTCTTCCTATTTTTGTTCTCTTTCCCCCAAAGGTCACTGATTTCAGTGTAATGTTGGCTTGCAATTGCACGGTTGAAAATCTGCTCAAAGGGCAGAGCAAATGTTCCACACCTACCCCACTGAACCAGTTTCCATCAAGGTATAAACTTTCCAGGCTCCTGTTCTCGAAAAGTCCGGCTGCTACATACACTACTCCTTTGTCTTTAAGACAAGTGTTTGATAATGTCACCTCTTTCAAGGTCTGATTTTGCTCCAATGCCCACCTGAATTCTTTAGCCCACCTGGATTTGAGTAGTACCCCAGTCAGATCAAGAGACCTCACAGTTGAGTTCAAGCCTAGAGCACAAGCAACTCGGCAAGCACCTGAAATGTCTATTCTGTAAATTCTCAGCGTGCTGTTCTCAGGTACAAACTCAACCACCTTGGAACTTTTCATTCCATGTTCTCCACTCCAAACATGGACTTCCATAGCTCTGTTTCTTGCTAAAACAGCAGATATTAGTGGGGTTGCTGTAATTGAACTTGAGTCAAAAATTGTCAAGAGCTTCAGCATTGAGTTTGCTTCTATCATCTTTGAGAGCTCCTCTGCACCTTTTGATCCAATTGAGTCTTCCCATATCTGCAACTCTTCCACGTTATCATTCTCCTTGAGTGCTGAAGCAATAAGTCCTGCGCCAACAGTTCCAATACCTGATTCAGAAAATGTGATCTCTTTGATACCTCCATTTTTCTTCAAAATCTCAGAAAACATTGCTAAACATTCTATGGTGAACCTATTTTGCCGTAACACAACTTGTTTAATGCTCAAGTTACTGTCTAGCAATCCTCGAAGACTTCGCACCTGTTCTAGTTCCCATTCAACAAAATGAAACTCCAAGTTTCTCAGAGAAAGCTGGGTGTTTTTGGAGGTTCCTAGCACTATCAGGATGTAAGAGAAAAGTTGATTGCTGTCTTCAGAGATGTTAATGTTGATGGAATTGTCTGTTTCTTGGTAACAGCATGAAGATGGTTGAGAAAGGTAGAATGAGATACTGTGAAGGTTGAGGCTCTCAGTTTTGATTGCTTCCAAAACCCATTGGAGATCCTTGAGTTTCTGGCTTGATGCCATTGTCTTCACCAAGAACTGCAGCAGAAGATGGCAGAAATTTTTTTTGCTTTGCTTTAACATTAAAGATGTTACCTGACACTGACAATCTTTTTGATGCTGTTTCCTGATATATTCTATGCTTCGTTTTAAAGGCATTCCTGTGTTCAAATTTGTTTCAAAGGTATAGATACCATTGCACACGTTTGAATCAATGATTTTCCACTTAAAGTTGATATTCAAAAGATGCTTCATGGGTGAAATGAAGATATATTCCTTTCTGACATTTGTTGCCTTTGTTTATACCCTCTTTTCCCGTCTTTCCCATTGAAGTGAATGAAGAATCTTAGAAACCATTAGTTCAAAATTGCAGAGAATCTGTCTGATTGAATCATGGAAATAAAGTTCACCCAGTCTTGGGTAATGTGCAATTGGGCCAAAATGTCAATTTAGGTGCAATCAGGCTCAGTTGAATGCCCAAAAAAGGAACCACTTAAGGTATTGGGATTCTCACTCACTCAGAGTCTCAGACTATCAAAAGCAACCAAAGGTTGCATTGTAACTTGTGAGAGCCCCAAAGACATCAAGGTCCTGATGATATTGGGCCTTGCCCTACATATATAGTTATATCGGCAACCTAAAACAATTACTTCCGCAGACTCTGAGGCCTGTTTGGTTATCCTCTATCCCGGAATGTATTTCCGGTAAAGCTATGCTAAAAGATGTGTTGGCTTGCTCTTGGAAACTGATTGGCAAAAGCCCTCCGTTTGCCCTTCAACTTTTTGAGTTTGAGGCATTTTACCCCTCATATTACAATATATGAGTTTTTACCCTCTATATTTTTGAGTTTAGGAAAACAAGGCAAAATTTAATGCTGAGGGTCACGCGCATCACGTGTATTGTTAGCATCTGTTATATATTCACACGTTAGCGCCAACTTAGATTTTTTTGACATGTTGGCAAGTCCAACTTGGACACTTTGTGAGTTGGAATTCTATTACCGCCAACAATTTAGTTTTTTTTTTTCGTTCCTCCCTTTCCTTAACTTCTACAAACTCTAACATCTCAACCAATCTATTCACCTTAACCAATCTCTACCTTTGCTGGGTTCTTCATTATCATCAAACAGCAAAACCCACAAAAAAAAAAAAAGGAATTTTATTTTAATTTTTTGCCACTGGGTTCCATAAAACCTATGCCTAGGTTCCAAAGAACATCACTTGGGTTCCTTGAAACCTCAGTGCCTAGGTTCCAAAGAACCCAAGTGTGGGTTCCATCGAACCCAGTGCTTGAGTTCCTTGGAAACCCAGCGCCAAGATTCCAAGGAACCCAGGTGTGGGTTCCATTGAACCTAACCCTTTCATTTCCCTTTTGTTTGTTGATGAATTCTATTGGGTTCCAAGGGGAGAGAGAAAGGGAAAGAGAAGGAAAAGAAAAAAAATAAGGGTTCCAAGGTGAGGGAGAAAGGGAAAATGAAGAAAAAAAAAAAAAGAAAGAATTTTTTATTTTTTTATCCTATTATTTTTTTTTATGTCATTATTGTAGAGTCCAAGTTGGACTTACCAACGTATTAAAAAAATCAAAATTGACACTGATGTATGAATATATAATAGAAGTTAATGATATGCGTGATGTGCATGACCTTTTAACGTTAAATTTTATCTCATTTTTCTAAACTTGAAAATATAAAGAGTAAAAACTCATATATTATAATATGAGGGGTAAAATGCCTCAAAAGTTTAAGGGCAAACGGAGGGCTTTTGCCTTTCAGGGTAAAATTTGTTAGAGGTAATATGAAATAATATGTAGTCTATTATACAAGGACAAAATTGATTATATAACCTGAAAACACTTTCCAGCTCAAAAACTCGGTAAGATTTCCTTCTGGAATACATAATTAATTAAAAGCCCAACATAATTAATTATATTTTAAAAAACCCATACTAACCAATTACTTTTAATATATTCAATTATATCACCACCTTGATTTTTGTGCCAGATTTTGATCTTCTCAGACCAAGCCGACATCTTAAAGACACACAGCTTCTTCGGAAATTCTTTCCGGGACAAAGTCTAACCAAACAAGCCCTGAATGGAAAGTGGAAAGTAAATCCCACTCTTCATTCTGTGACAGTAACAGAGGACCACAAAAATGACATAGAAGTATGTATTTTAGGATGTGCCCTGGCAAAAGAGGAAATTGAAAGTGATTTGAAAAGCAAATTTATTTAGAGCATGTTTGAGGTAATTTATAAAAGCTTTTATTTATTATTATTATTTATGAGTGATAAATTTAAATTTTTATTAAAAAAAATTTAAAAATTACTTTTAAATATAAAAAAAATAAGTAAAAAGAAAGTTTACGAAAAACATAAATTCGAAACTTTTGAACTTTTATCGTTTGAAATCTTTTTAAAGTTAAAAAAAAGTTTAAAAATGCAAATTTTTAAAAAGAAAATTTAAATTTATAAAACATAAATAGTATCAAAAAATTGAAATTGTAAGAAACTAACCCAAACATGCCCTTAATGTACCAAAAGAAGACATCCTATTTCATGGATAAGAAGCCTGGAATGACCATACAGAAGCACCCTACACAGCAGAGACACAAAATCTAATAGCATTTGTAACTTTGCTCACGGAAACAGATAACACAATTTTGTTGTAATCTGATCCAACAGCATCTTTGTATCATCTAGATAATCTTCCTGCTACTAATGTAAAACAGCAAAAGTTTATGCAAAAAGGAAGAAAAGAAGAAATGATTTTCATGGTCTTAATGAATCAGAGAATTCTGTAACTTATTTAACAGGGACGTTAGGAATGCATCCCTCCAATGTTTTCACGCTAACAAATTTGAAAGAAAACTCACTTAGAATCTGAGAGAAAAACAATCCCAGATAAAATGTGAAGAAAAATTTACGGAACATGAGCCAGCAACCTTGCCAGGCATTACAGCATTTAAAAAAAAAAATGAAAGAAAGTTTTAAGTCCTATTGTCTGATGTGCTACTGCTAGCACGTCTCACTGGAGATGCATGGTACAATCTTCTGATTATATATCCCGCAATCTGATTTTACACCTCACTCAAATTGCCAAGAAAAGAACCTAAATTCTTTTGCTATTAAAATGGGAAAAAAAAAAAAATCAAATCTCAAACCTTTTAGAGAATCTCTTTTAACTGCTCTCTCTGAATGTGTATGTTTGAATCAAGAACCCCCGTTAGCACTATAACATCAATTTCCTTATAAGCTGACACAAAACAAACAGGACCTTTACCAAATTCACAACCCTTCATCTGTTTCACCAGGTTCCATTCACCTACACTATACCTTCTGACATAAAAACAGTGTATCTCCTAGGTAGCAATTCCTGCAATCCATCAAATGAAAGAAGGTGAACATACAGGCTATAATTTAGTACGATGAAGTGCAAAGTTGTCAAATCAGATAATATTAAAAGCAAAGGCAACATTTGCTTTCAATCCTATAACCTTAATGAAATTTCCAGTTTGTATAACAAAGCAAGTACCGACAACATATGCTATTGATTAAATTAGTTAAGAGAATGGTGGGTAAATTTCAATAGTAAAATAAGTATGTTCTTGATAGTGCATTGTGAAATTTCTGAATTTAATAACAAGAAGTTGCAATGTATATTATTCTTTCACTTTCCCTTGTGTTGCTAATCAAATGGAGAAATAAGTTTATGATGATTTATTGTACCTAACATTGTAGGCACCATGAGCCTTGGGTTTCAAGGGAAGATTTTCATTATTGATTTTTAAGCCTCTTGTATTTTTCTCTAAACTAGTCAAGGAGATCAGCCAGTCTTTGAGAAAATATGGCAGTAAAATTTTAACTAACTTCCAGCTTGAGACCTTCATCTGGAATTAAGAAACTTCAGCTAAACATCATGTCACTATCCGGCATCTGCATTCTATGAACTTTTGTTTAAAAGCTAAACTAAACTTCACAAGTGATTCAAAAGACTCATTTAATAAATTTAAAATTGGTATTACCTCTATTGGATTGTCTATTTGTAACACTGTAACTCCCAGCATAACCCTCAGAATTATCTGCTGTAACATCTGAGGATAAATTGCCAAGTCCATAACCAAATGAACCAGAACCATCTAGCTCAGAAGTGGCAGACCTCCAAGTTGAGTCACCGTAAACTGAACTACTGCGGTACAGGTCTCCATAGGACCCTTCAAAGTTACCAGCTGACCCAGCAAATGATGGAGCCGGTGCTGAGACTGTGTTACTGCTCCTTCCATATCCTCCTCCAAAACCATAGTTGTCATCACCACTTCCATAATTGGCACTCCCACTAGTATAGCCAGAAGCATTTCCTCCACCTTGAGCAGAAACAGGAGAAGGGCTCCAATTTGGACCACTATTTCCTAATGGAACACCAAAACTCCCAGCTCCAGAACCCAAATAACCACCAGCACTGGATGCATTTGCAGCATTGTTAAGGCCCTCATTCCCCCACACATTTCGAGTATTAGTGTTCAAAACAGAATCACCTCTTCCACTTCCCAAGCCATACCCAATAGGAGTACTATACCTGTTTGAATTCCCACTGTAATACGGATTCAACATCCGCCCATATCCTAGATTACTGCCAAAACTGGAAGTTCCACCATAGCTTGGGCTCATCCCTCCATCCGTATTCATACCCATTCCATAACCAGGGGTAGTAAACGGAGGAAATCCACTTCGACCACTGGCAAGAGGGTTGAATCTACCATCTGTCCTGAGTCCAAAACCACCAAGTGAGCTTAGGTATCCCTGAGCATAATTATTGAGGAAGTTGGCAGTCCTGTTCGCTCCATATCCTATAAGAGGGCTACGGCTGGGGCCAGGAGATAGCTCTTTAGGGACTGCCCTCTTAACCTCAACCATTTTACCATTGAGTTCGTGAAATGTTTTATGTAGGACTCTATCTACTGCTTCCTCTGAATCATAAGTGATGAAACCAAACCCTCTTGGCCTCTGAGTGTTATGGTCATACATCACCACAACATCAGTAATAGTACCAAATTGATCAAAGTACTTCTTAAACTCACCCTCAGTGACTGAAGATGGTAAACCTCCAACAAAGATCTTTTTTGTGCGTCCAGGACCAGGAGAACCATGGACACTGGTGTTTCTGTTTATAATGTGTTGATCATCTCTAGGAACAGCCTTCTTTGCCTCAACCTGAAAATTGAGAAGCCAGTAACAATCAGGTAGTTGCACATCATTTCTCTTCCAAGCCAAGAAAGGGCTTGAAATCTATCCAAACCAAATTAAATAAGGTCAATGCTGCAAAATATTCAAACCCAATACTTTGTGTCCAGGGAAATGAAAATTTCTCCACTTTAACTGAGTGACATTAGGGACAATGCACGTCCTATGGCAAAATTTTTGCTCTGGTATTTTGCAGATAAGAAAATCTATAGAATCTCAATAACATCAATAATGTACATGGCATAATCGGAAATTTTCAATCAAGTTACTCACTGTGCGGCCATCAATCATGTGCTTATCCATGATGACCCTCTCTGCAACAGCAGGATCGGCAAAGACAACAAAACCGAAGCCACGGGCACGACCAGTGACACGATCTCTCATGATCACTGCCTCCACGACCTCCCCATACTTCCTAAAGTATTCCTTAAGACGTTCTTCATCAGTGTCCCAAGAAATCCCACCAATGAATAATTTACCAAGATCTGATTCCATCTTCTCTACAATCAGCAATCAAAAATCCCCATGTCAATCACCAATTTCCAAATAACATCAAAAGTGATCCAACAATTGGGTTCAAAATTAAATTTCAAACTCAATTGCAAACTCAATACCAAATTCAACAAATGGAAGACCTTTGACACTAAGAACAAATCTGAATTATATGATTAGATATCATCAACAGCTAAAACAATCAATCTGGGTCAAGAAAACCATAGCAAACAGATCGAAATGTGAATTGCAAGAACAATCGAACAGGGAAAAAAAAAACATACCTTACGTGATGAATTTATAAGGTATGTGATAAACATACCTTGCAGACAGAATCCGATCAAAGACACAAGTGGGCAGTTGTCAAATCCAATCTAGGATCATCGGACACTTGATGGAGCAATCAGAACACGAGCGCAAGTTCCTGATTATGTCAAAAATGACAACTGAGCACCAAAATATGTGGATCAAGACACAGAAAATGTCTGGAGAAAGATCAAACAGAAAGAAAAAGGGAAAAGATGGGAAATTTACCATTTTGGAGATGACCCAGATGACAAAATGAGGAAAACTAAGATCTGAGAAAAGGAATGACAGCAATGGAAACAAAAGAGAAGGTCTTCATTATCTCTCTCTCTAAAAAGGCACTTCTCTTCCCCCTGTTTCCTTTTTATCTTTCTTGGTTATTCCACTCCTCTTAATTAAATAAATCAAAAGAAATGGAATTTGAGAGAGATAGAGAAAGAAGAGAGAGAATATATATGGAGGGAGAGAGATTTTGAGGCAAAGGCAATCCTCTGGTGTAAGAATATTTGGAGGAGCCCAAGGGGGATGACAATAGATGGAGATGTTTTTATTTTTCTTCTCTAATAAATGAAAAAAAAAGGGGTAATTTTTGCAAAATACTTAAAAATTTAGTTATATTTACATAAGATCTGTTTTCTTTACTATTTTATTTTTGATATTTCTCAATTTTTAATACGTAACAATATTGAATAAGTACAATGTGCACCCATGTAAAAACATGACATGCTATTCCTTGCTTGGATTGCATGTTAGAACCAAATCATACACAACTTTTAAATTTTTAATCATGAAACAGACTTTTGGACCACTTTACTTAGAATTAGATCTGGGTTTTTTTATTTTTATTTTTATTTTTATTTTTGTTTTCACTTTGTTAAGGTAAAATTGCAAAGTTTTAATCTTTGTTAAGTTCTAAGGCAGTGTGGTTAAAAAAAGTAAACAGGTCAGCTGGAATTTGGCATGCTGTTGTTTTCTAAATTCTTGAAACAGTGAAACTCACGGTGCAGGATGTAGTCTTCTTGTTGGATTCAGATCAGACCACACATAATAATTGGTGGAGTTACAACTCAGTTCCAATCTTTATTTTATTTATTTTATCTAATTTTTTCCTCAGACACATATTTTGTATCCATCCAAATTATTACAGTTCATTGCCATCGTGTCTTGATCTGGATTGGTCTTAACTTCGGACAACCCAATAAGTTGTAAATAGAAGTACAGCTCAAAATCTTGCGTTGGTATTAATTAGGGATAGTTTTGGAACTCATGAAATGTTAGATTTTTAGTTAATGGTGTAGTATATTGTAATTTGAAATGTATTAAATTATAAAATATTATTTATTAAATAAAATTTTTTTGTTTACTATCAAATCTCTTTTAATTTAATAAATAATATTTTATTATTTAATAGAATCGGAATAGCAAAATTACCTTTTTGTTTTAGTAAATTGGTGTGCAAGTTGCAATTCTGATTTTTTTTTTTTTGGCGACAGAATAACAATTGCAATTCTGATTTTTTTTTAACAGATTATAATTGGGAGAAAGAGAATTCAAACTTAACTTTTACCATCAAACATATAATCATTATATTACAAAATTCTAATGCGTTACAAGTATGATATTTTTTTTTTGAACATATTTACAAGGAATGAGTTTCAAACCCAGTTCAAAGATGGGGGAATGCACCAGGGTGATTATTGCCATTAGGCCTCAAGGACTAGGTGCGTTACAAGTATGATATTTAAGTCAAAAAAATACCTTGGATTAGATGCCGCCTAAAGTTAAAAACTTTGATTAGACAGATACCAATATCAACTACCATTAGATTTAGGAGGGTATCCAATTGAGAATCTGTCATTAACTTCATAACTGAACCCACCCCATTAGGCCACAGCCTAGGACTTTTTGGTAAGAGAAGAGGATCGAAAAAAAGCTACGACCTTTAATGTGAAACAAAAAAGGTGATAAAATTTCGCTAGTGTTTTTGAAGAACAGAAAGAGCCTGCCAAATTTGACAGTCAATCGGTGCAAATTAATGTGAAAGTAAGTATCTGATTCTCGGTATGTTCTTGTATGCAAAGATTTTCTTGGCAATTTTCTGATATTGGTTGAACAACTTGTTGCAGTTTGTACTTAAACTAATTCAGATTTCATCTGGGGTGAGCAAAAGGAAGATTCAATGCTTATTTTATTTTGAAAGGCAAGTGGGTGTGTGGAAGACATGCTACATGTACAGGATATTCAATGACTTGGCGTGCACCATAATCTGAGGGTCCAACTGCAACCCAACTTAAAAAACAACGAGGTAAGTCTTGAGTCCTCTCACAACTTCCCTTTAATTTAAATTAAATCACCGTCCATTTCCCCCAATTTATGGCTCATAATTGACGATTGCCTTGTTCTTTGGTGTCTGTCCTAGTCATTACATACCCCTCAAAAGGGTATGTAAGAACATGGGAAGAAGCTAAAAAGGAGCTGTCTTTTGGAGCAAACAGTATCTACACACTGAGGATGGATGTCCCATTATCATTGATTTCTTGTTCAGGCTTTTTTAATTTATCTATTTCTATTTTGAAGTATGTTATTTGTTTAATCAGCTTGAATATCTGGTTATGCTTGGATTTTACACAAATTTTCTTGCTTTGGATTTAAACAAGATAGATAGGATCATTTTACTGTCTGTTTTCTGTTTGTGTTATGTCCTCAATGAGCTTTATTAAGAAAAGGTTAAAGGGTAGCTTTCAATAATGACTCATATGGAAAAGGAGAGACAAGAAAAAAAATAAAAAACACACTTTGCAAAGTCTATCCAAAATAGTATTACAATAGCATGATTTAGGATCCGGATCACTCTGCCTCCTGTATAAATTGGCTAGCTGATTTTACAGTAAACTTGGACATGGCTTTTTTATTAAACTTAATTTGCAAGTTCTTCATGCTCAACAGAGAAAAACTACTGCTGTTCTTGTTCTTGTTATGGGACACAGGAAACATATCTATTGCTCATTCCAGTAATTAGAACCTGGGGTATCCCAAGTTTCAGGTATGATTGTGTGAAGTAGGCAGCAATCATGATGGTTTGATTCCCAGGATGACAGTGAAGAAATAGAAGGTTCTTCATGGGTATTTGAAACCTCCTCTATCTTCTCCATAACCTCTGCCATGGTTGGTCGATCTTGAGGGGAATGTGATACGCATTTAAGGGAGATGTCTAGAGGAGGAACTACCCATTTTATTGCCTCTCTGTCTATGTTAACCTCCTTGTCAAAGACCTTTACAGTCCATTCCTCCCTCACCATGGACCTCACCCACTTAGGAAGGTCAATCCCAGTTTTCTCTACATTTTTGCCCGTGCGTAACTCCAGAAGGATAATACCAACGCTGTAAACATCCCCTTTTTCAGTCAAACTTTTCTCTGGGGCAGTATAACAATGGCTGGCGAAGGGGGAGTTTTTCTTGGGGTCTAGAAATCTTGAAATCCCATATTCACTAATTAATGGTTCCATGTTATCGTCCAGCAGTATATTTGAGAGCTTGATATTTCCATGGGGAATGCTCTCCTCTCCATCCAACCTCTGATGCATGAAAACCAAGCCCCTTGCTATGCTGCTTGCTATGGACAGCCTAAGTTTCCAAGGGAAACCTCTCTAACCCTCAATATAACCTGAAGGTTAACAGCGACAGTTTGCTTAGAGTTAAGAGACTTCATGGAATTAGACCTCATTTAAGCCATAAGAATCTCATATTAGATGGCCTGAAACTTTTTCCCTACTGGAACCTATTAAGGGAAAGGATAGATCAAGCAATTGTGAATTAAGGCACCATGACAAAAAGAGTTTGAAAGAATGTCCACTTTTTAAATTTTTTCTTGTTCCTATGTTGGTGTTTGCAATATGTTTGAGTATGTGCGTGTGTGCACGCGTGTGTGCCATACTCATGCAGACATCTCCTAGCAAGAATTTTTGCTTGAAATGACTTAATCAATTATACATGTAACTTACTTTCTAGCAAGTTTAGGAGGCTACTATTGCTTTGATACTGGTAGATCAGAAGCTTCTCCTCATCAGTAGACTTGTAAGCAACAAGGCGTAGAATGTTGGGATGCTTAATGTTCCCTATCTTTCTCATCGTCCAACTAAACTCTTCTGCTGATGTCTGCAATTTCTTCAATCTTTTGACAGCAAAAGCAGCGTTGTCCCTAAGTATTACCTTGTAAAGGCTGCTGCAAATGCTCTGACCTAGTAAATCAGCTGCCACCTCCCAGTCTGAACCTCTGGTCATTTTCAACAAAGAACACAAGCTACACAAGCTCTGTTTGACTTTCCTCTGTCTTCACTTCCTCTGCATCCTTAGTGGGAGGCATTTTCTGAGGAGAGTCCTGGCTGATCTTCAGAATCTCCTTCTGTCTCGTCAATTTAACTGCCTTTAGGCTCAGAACATATATGAATAAGCAGAACAAGACGATGCCAAAAACTAAAACTGTGATGGTTAACCAGTTTGAATTCCCTCCGGAATTATCCTTGCTAGGGGCCGCTGCTGCTGTAGATTTAAATTCTGAATCCATGAACTCTTTTGAGTCTAAAGTATTCTTTCTCTGAAATGCAATCAGTTCCAAACGGTGCTTGAAATGGTTGTTGGAGATGTCCAAGCTTTGCAGATTTTCCAACTTGATCAAGACCGGACGTATTTTCCCACTCAGATCATTGCTGCTTAAATTCAAAAACCTCAGCTTTGAACAATGCCAGATTGAGTTAGAAATGGTTCCATGGATGAGATTTCTTGCTAAGCTAAGAACTCGAAGATTATGAAGCTTGCAAAGGGAATTTGCATCAATTACTCCACTCAGATTCAGATTTTCCAAACCTTATTTCTTCAATGGAGGCACCCTAAGATTTTATTTCACACCCTTATGCAAGCAAGTGTTCCCTGGGAACTCATGTGGGTGATTTCCTAACCTGTTGTGAGGATCAACAGATCTAATGAACTTAAGATTCAGATTCAGATTCAAGAAACTCACCCCCCTGACAGAATGTGATCGAGAGAGGAAGAACAACTGCAAAGCATGCTAGTCCCTTCAAGAACATGTAGAAATCTCCCCAATGCATCTTGGAGTTGTGTACTTTTAGTTGTATCATCAGAAACCTAACTAATATGCACTCCTCATTTGTTTTGGTATACCCGGATAGGACAATTTGTTCAGAGTTTCCAATGTTAATGAACATAAACATCCTGCTACCCATTATTTTCTATAAGATAATGTAATCTATAAGGATTATTAAAGGGACAACTTGATGAAGAACATGTTGATTTGTTTGTTTTCATCAAAGGAACAAAACAGTGATTACATAGAGTATTTTTGGATAATACAATGAACTAAGTTCTTCATAGAACTTAACAAAAAAAATCTGGCAGTTCCTTAGTTGTGTTTATTTTGTTTATTTCACTAAGAACAGGATCAAATGCTTGAAACTTAACACCAACATACATCTAATGATAATTGTCAGAATAACAAAGCAAGTTCAAGGCAAAAGGCAGCAGAATATATATTTCTTGTTGGACATGTCAATATTGTTACCATTCTTCCTATGTAATGAACATGAATAATATAACCTTAACTCTCTTTTAGCAATATTAGTCCATATTAGGGCTACAATAAAATCGAGCCTTAATCGAATTGTTTGGACTTAAGTTCACTTTTACAATTTGATTGTGCTCTCACTTAAAAAGTTAAACCTTTTCTATTATATAATTCATTTTTAACTATTCAGACAATTAGTTAATGGATTAATTGGCAGCTAATTAAGAATTTGCAAATGCAGAACACGTCCCTACACCACCCCCCACCATACCAAGGATTTATTTGTTGATTTTTATTTTTTAATCAGGGTCCTTATTCAGGTATTTGTCCAAAGTATTAGGAGAATAAAAATATTGATATCTTAAACCAATTTGCACGAGGAATCCAATTCTAATTACTTTAGAAAACAAAATTTTAATTAAAAGTTAGGTGTAATTTGACATGCTAAACTTTAATCATATCATTGACAATACAAAACCAAGAAAAGATTGTTTTGGAAATAAGACTCCTCTCTAAATATGTTTAATTTGTTTAAAATATAAACCAGGATTAGAGGAAACTTTTTAGTCCTGCTGTCCTATTTTGATATGAAATAAAAATTCTGGCATGACTTTGCTGTATCATGATTTTAATATGAATCATTACAATGCGTGTCCAATCTGTCCGAGTTGAGGTTCATGTGTACTTGTCAAGCTCAAATTATTGACAACGAGTTTGACTCGATGTAAAATAAACACGTTTTTAATCAGATGCACCCAGAAGAAAAAGTCATTGCAATGCTACCCACATGCTCACAAATTTTGATCTTAATTGAATCCTGCAAACTGAGTTTGTTTTGGAAATGGAAGGGCCAGAGCAGACAGTTTGATGTGTGGAAGAGAGGAAATCATTAAGGAAAATGATTTAAAAATAAATTTTTTATATTAATTTTTTATATCATTTAAATAATTTATGTATTTAATAAAAATTTATATTATTAAATAACATATAAAAATTATATAAAAATATTTTATAAAATAATTATTTCTAGATCACCACCTCCGAAGTATTAATAAGTTCCCATCAGATTGGAACGTGATAGCTAACGCCTTAATGGCCCGCCTCTTTCTTTTCTTTATCATCCATAACTTCTTTTCAATTATTTTCTCCAAAATATTAGATTGCACAATATACATCATTGATATAGACTTCTTTATGAATATATAGATATTTGAAAGGTTAGTTTTGCTTGTGTCATCATCTCCAAGAGTCTCAATTCAACAGTGTCAACTTAATTTTTCTTTTTTAGTGATTAACTGATTATCTATTTCTTTTGACTATAAACCAAATTCAAAATTAAATTCTTCATAAACTTGTAAAGGTATCAAATAATTTCAATTT
>BPVZ01000130.1:110031-126116 GCA_020521535.1 Rubroshorea leprosula | reverse complement strand
GGAGACAAGGGGCTTGCTTTTCGAATAATCAACAGTGAAGTTAATTTCTTTAAGTATTAGCTAATACTTTTCTCAAATGTTAAATTCAACGATGTGAGAGTCAGAAGTTTTGTTTTTGCTTCCGCTAATTATGATATTATTGTTTGCATATCACATTCATAAATTATACCAAGGTGAGGTCAGTACAGAAGAGCAGCTTTAAGTGGAGAATTTTGTTAGGTTTTCAATGATGTGATGATTAATTCTAACTTTAGATGTTCTTTGCTTTGGCAAAAAAGAAAATAGGGAAAACAACTTACGTTATTTGTATGGGTGATTAGATTTTTTATATTGAAGTGCTTGTGGATATTGGCACTTTAGAAGGATTCTTATGCTTTCTGTTGCAACTACTATTGCATTGTCAAATGGCACCTTTGTGTCCGTGGAATTTGAATTTTGAGTGACTGGAGAGAATTGGGAATATTGCCTCTTTGTCATTATGACAAACTCCTGATTGAATCTTTTTTTCATATGATGCCAGTGTTGTTTTTCCCCATAATGCATTGCATTGCATCTCCTTTTGTTAGTGCCTATTGTTTTAGTTCAGGGGTGGGTATAGTTGGAGTATGAGAGAACTTTTTCATATGTGTAATGTAGAACATGGAATAGATTCATCGTTGATGGGGGGTGGATCAATGGATATATGCTTATTTGGGGTTCTTTCCTCTCATTTGGATCAGTAGTTTAATGTTTGTAAGTGTGCCACTAGGATGCAAGGTTGCAAATGGTAAGAAGCAGAAAGTATGTGTCAAGAGAGAGAGGAGAGACATGATTGCTGTCGACTTGACAGAGCATATGACATCATGATACAGAGTTGAATGTGCAAATATGATTTAGTTAACAAAGCAGGTGTTTGGAATGGGGTTTATCTGTGTGGTCTTCCAGGTTGAGCTTAAACGTTCTTTAGAATGACTGGATTTGTTTGGACACTTGACCAATAAAATTCACTTTGTAGTCACCTTTAGTGGGTTTGTTCTAGAATCTACTTGCTCTGTGCTTTGAATTCTTTTTGGCATTATATACCCTTGTCCTTGCCCTTGCTAGAAGTAGTTTGCTTATCTCTTATCCTTTATTGAATTTTAACTTGATATGCTTATTCATCCTGACAAGAAGAGTAGCAAGAAGTTTGTCAGTCTTGCTTGCTAGTGAATGGAATGTAATTTTACCTACTACTTTGCTGACCAGGTATTGAAGGCTTCCTGGGGTATTGGGAAATTTCAAGTTTCTTGTACTGTCATCTTCTATTTTCTTGGTTTTTGATTTACACACTTTTGTTTTGTTTCTCCCTTTTATGTTATCTATTAGTTTCTTTTATGAAAGTTATTTTGATTTTTGACTACTCATTGAACGAAGTTGAATATACAATCTTCTTGGTTCTCAGTGAGTAATCTTTTAGCATTTTTGCCTCTTGATGGTGCAGGTAGATCCCTCTCCAACGACTGGTTCCCTTACTAAGTATCTAGCAGCGCAAGCCTCTGTTGCTGCCAGTTCATATCATGTAACAGCAGTGTGCTCTGATGCCTTTGATGAAAGAAAATCCAGCTGCTTTGAGTTTAGGCTCCCTTCTTCTTCAAACATGGTAATTTGACAGTGCAGTGGTTATGAATATTCTCAGTCTAAATTTAAATAAATTTCTCATTTAGGCTGATAAGCATAATTATATCGACATATTTCAATATAAATATGTTATAGATTGGTAATTTAAGGGAATCTCAAATTTTTACGAATGCTCTTCAGCCATAACTTTAATAGATGAATGAGGCTCAGAATATACAGAAGTAGTGCTACAGAACCTCAGAGATATAAAATTTTGCTAGACCTTCCTATTTTTGTCCTTATCTTCTTGAAATTATGGAGCTCATAGGATGAGCTAATTATACTCCTTCCTCATCAAAATGATGTTTGTTAGTCTAAAGGCTTTTGTTTACTTCAAGGCTCCTGCAGATATGAGTCATCAGAGAAGTGAAAAGTCCCTGCATATCCAAGGTCAGTCAACACCAGTTAAAACTGAGATGGCAAGCTCCTCGAATGATTTGAGTCTCTCGGTACCTGTTCCCTTGGCTACTTCTGGTTCTAGTGCACCTGCTGAAGTTGATTTTGATGAACCAAACCAGGCTGGTCACCCCCATGGTGGGATACAGGTGGCTCAGTCTGATCATAGAGGAAGTGGCCCTCCAATGTCATCTGATGATGGTTACAACTGGAGAAAGTATGGACAGAAACATGTTAAAGGAAGTGAATTTCCAAGAAGTTATTACAAATGTACACATCCTAATTGTGAAGTGAAAAAGCTTTTTGAGCGCTCACATGATGGTCAGATCACAGAGATAATATACAAAGGTACACATGATCATCCTAAACCTCAACCAAGCCGCCGCTATTCTTCTAGTAATATTGTGTCAGGCCAAGAAGAAAGATCTGATAAATTGTCATCTCTGACTGGAAGAGACGGTGAGAAAATAAACTTCATTTTCATTTTATTTATTGATAATATTTTATGCATTATCTAACATGATTTTTCTCCATGTCTAATTATTGCACTGTAGACAAGTCATCTAATATATGCAGTCAGATGCTGCATGCCATTGAACCAAATGGTAACTCTGAACTCTATCCTGTCACAGTAAATGATGATAATGTTGATGAAGTTGATGATGATGACCCATTCTCAAAACGAAGGTATCTTTCAATTGAAGCTTAAGTTTCTATCCATGTCCTTTTGCTTATTTGCTAAACGATGTAGTTCCAAATTATATTAAGCAGGAAGATAGATGGGGGGATTGATATCACTCCTGTGGTAAAGCCAATCCGTGAGCCACGTGTGGTTGTGCAGACTCTGAGTGAAGTTGATATACTGGATGATGGGTACCGGTGGCGCAAATATGGGCAGAAAGTTGTGAGAGGGAATCCCAATCCAAGGTACCTATTGAAGTTGATGGTCTGGCCTATAGTAATTGCTTTGTTTTGATGCTTAACCCCTACCTTTGGTCAGTTTGTCATTCCAATTCCATGTACTGTATGAAAAATGTGTGATATATTTTTCTTCTCATAAGCTAAGTATGGAATAAATCTCTGCAATTGAATCTGGGAGCTGATCCCAGGTGCAGAGAGTCATTGCGCTTCTATGATGCCCTGTGATTTCTGTGCCATAGAGTGTACCTTTCACCTCTTAGATACTTTTTTGGTGATCCAGCTCAACCTTATTTCCTTCTTTGCAAAGAGAAAGCACTTATGTTGTAAAATTCACATGCTTGGATGGAACAGGACTTGAATCTTCCCTTAGTTAATGGTTTCAAAGCACTGATTGTATTTTTCTTTTGCATTTGGTCTCAATTTATGTGACTTTCACATGCTTTGTATTTTTTGCATGTTATTCTTTCATTTATATACTTTTCTTTTCTCGTATGTTTACATAACATTCCATGCAATCCTCATCTTCTGTGCAGGAGTTATTACAAGTGCACAAATGCTGGATGCCCTGTCAGGAAACATGTGGAGCGAGCATCACATGATCCTAAAGCCGTTATAACCACATATGAAGGGAAACACAACCATGAAGTACCTACTGCAAGGACTAGTAGTCATGACACAGCAGGAACAGCTGCCATGAATGGACCACCAAGGATTAGATCCGAAGAAAGTGATTCAGTCAGCCTTGATCTTGGGGTTGGGATTAGTTCTGTTCCTGAAAGCAGTTCAAACCAGCACCAGCAAGTGCATCCTGATCTAGTCCAAATCCATACGCAGACTAGCAGTTCCAGCTTCAAATTTGTTCAAACAACCCCAATTGCAGCATATTATGGTGTTCTAAATGGTGGCATAAGCCAGTATGGATCTAGAGAAAGTCGAAGTGAAGGCCATGGTGTTGAACTTCCACCTCTAAACCATTCTTCATACCCTTATCCACAGAGCATGGGAAGAATACTAACGGGTCCCTAAATTTGTTAGATGGGAAGGAAAAAATAATAAAAAAGGGACAGAACTTCTACTTTTCTTTATTCTGGAGAGTTAAAAAAACAAGGCAGAACTATGTTAGGGTTTACTCTTTGCTGCTGATCTTTGTTAACTGCCTTCTGTTGCCATACTCACTGATTGTATTAACTTTTGAGTTTGTATAAATATGGATCTAATACAGGTATTATTTGCTACAAAAAACAGTGCTGTAAAATCAAGTTCTTGAAATGGAATTTGTAAGAAATACTATTCAACTCAAAACTTTCGTGACAGATATTGTTGGATGATGATACATTTGTCTGTAACAGATTACGGTGGGATGACAAACTGAAGAATTTGAAGAATCCAAGGCCAGGAAAATACTCCATCCTTTGGGAAATAACAGAGGACAGAACAGCATGATTTATTATGATGGAATGTATTAACAGCTCCTTGTTTGTTTTCGGTGCATGTGAACTTAGCTAGGTGGACTGACCTCGCCTATTTATACATCAAAACTGTATCTCGTCCATGGGTATATGGTGGTAAGATTGACATTTGAGGTTCTAGGGGGTTCAATTTCTCCCTTGTGTCTTTACAAGATTCACATTTTCTGTTTCCCTTATCTTTTTGCTTTTCAGTGGAGAGGCTTGTGGACCATTTTTGTTCAGTTTGTGAAGGGCAATTTAAATGCAGGGTAGGTAGAAAACAAGAACCCTTAAATAACCGTTTTGTCATTGCTCAGCAGGGATTGTCGGAAGCATGCAGACCCGTTTGAGGCCCAAATTTCCACTTGAACATACTCGTTCTCTGATGCGAGAAGGTTCAAGACTTTGCTAGTTGCCACTGTCTTGGCTCTGTGTAGTGACTCTATCTTTAGATTCAAATCTTGTAAAGAGAAATGCATGCAATTTGGGCATCCTTGAAGGAGAATGTGAACTGTGTAAGCAAGCTGACAGATGCGGTTGCGCGGCCAGAGAACTGCAGTAAGAAAAATGTATGCAGTTTGGAGAAGCAGAACTTGGAGAAGCAGATTATTCATCAGTTGGAAGTGGAAAGACCATTTCGTGAAGTTCTTTTCAGGCCAAACTACCCAAGAACACAGTTTCATGGTATGCTCGAACAAATGAAATTTCCTTTCTAGGTGAGATTGTATTTTTTCGTACATTCTTATATTAAATCTAGCTAAATGTTGTTCGTCAGAGCTGAAAACTGGAGATACATCAAGAAATGTTGTGGAGATGATCTTTCAAAGAGCGTCAATGGAGCCCTCAAAGCCACCAAAGAAGATCAAAAGGGTCCTGAGGGTGAAGAACTCAGTTGAGGTTGTTGAAAGGTTTGAAAAGTACAGGGAGAAGGTAATGAAGAATGCCTACGAGAAGAACAAGAGACATCCAAGAAGCATGGTAGATGGAAATGAGCTCTTACTATTCTTTGGAACAACAATGGCCTGCTGCAGCAGCAGAAACTCAAAGCTAGTCTCTCAACTTTGCATAGATCCCAGTTGCCGTGTTTGCAGAATGATTCATTCTAAATTTGACATGGAATTCACCAGAAAGAACGGGATTCAGCTGAGTACACGCAGTGAGGAATTGAGTGACACTATGGTTACCCTCCAGGTGAAGAAGAATATGAGGGCAGTTATAGTTTGCAGGACAATTGCTGGGAGAATTGCTAATACTGTTGATGGGATATTTGAAGAGTATGATTCAATTGGACGGGAAGGACTCAATAGCAGTTTAGAATACTTAATTGTAAGAAACCCCTGTGCTATACTTCCTTGCTTTGTCATAGTTTTCACCTGAGATTTTTCTACTAATTTTTTACAATGCATCATCAAGTTGCAGTTATTTCTCATTTCCATTAGGAAGCATAAATGAGGAAAAAAAAAATGGAATAGGAAGAAGTATTTCAGTCCGTCCTGACTTGAAATATTAATGAATAAAGGTTAAATGCCAAATTAGGTTCCTAAACTTTTCATTTCGAACACTTTTGATCCTAGCTTGAACTGTTTTTAACACCCTTTTTGTCTTTCAACTCTACACATTATATTTGTTTTCTTCCCTTAATTTTTGGTTTAGTGGTTTTGCCACCTTGAAAGATACATCCTTCAACTTCTAGGATTGGGTTCGATTTCCCCATTCCCAATTTGTAATATGTTCAAAAAAAAAAAAGAAAAAAAGAAAAAAGAAGAAGTAATTATGAGCTTTTTAAGTCAATTCAAAATGACACTCCTTTAGAAGATTTTCAAAATTTTTGTCATTTTTTAACTTTTAATATATTTAAAAATTTAATTGGTGGATATTTTTTAATTTGTTATTTTATCTATTTAAACTAAAATTACTAACTTAGATACCATATATTTTGCCCAACTAAAATAAGGGGACCCATTTATAATGAACACGTCATCAAAAAATTTAAAAAAAAATTAAATGAGCTAATGGTTATATCACCACTTAAGTAACGGACAAGCAAAAATAATGTAATTTGTAGAGTTAAAGAATAAAAAAATTCTGAAAATAATTTATCAAATTCAAAATGCAAAGTTTATTAACTAAAATAAGCATTTAATCATGAATTAAAATAGGAGAAAAAGAGAGATATTTTATATAAATAAGTGTACAATGTTTAAAAATTTTAAAATTAAAAATATGGGTAAGTGCTTATTCGCCTTAAAAATTAAGAGAAAAAAAGATAAAAAATATCTTAATTCATGTTTTAAAAATAAAATATTTTAATTTTTTTTCAATGTTTTTGGGTCCAATCTGATGGCTGCTTGTTTTGACCACTAGGTCCAAGTCAACAGGTTGAACCAATTCATTTGATCGGTTCAATAGGTCAACAAAAGTCAACTAAAAATTTTTTTTTTTGGCATTTTTATTGAATTTTACTTTTATATGTTACTTTCACTCGAAGACGATTTGTATTGTTTTGAGCAAAACAGATGAGGTAGATGAAGACAATCGGTGAAGAGAAGAAGTGCAGCAACGGAGGAAAAGATCGACGAAAGAGAAGATCAGCGAATGATCGATGGAAGAGAAGATCGGTGGATAATCGACGGACAAGAAGATCGACAGACGATCGAGAAAGAGAAGATCGGCGGACCATCGACGGACGAGGAGATGATGAAAATTTCAGCCTGGCTGGTTGTAGCGAGTCGCATGAGTTCAGCGGGCATGACGGGTTTCAACGGGCCATTTACTTAAAAGGGTTGAAGTCTTCAACCGGCCTATTTTCAGGTTCGAGTCCAATTCAACCGATTCAATCTGCTAGACCGGATCTGTCCAAAAACATTACCTTTTTTAATAAGTGTTTATTAAAATGACGTAATTTTAGAATGATATTCTTTTTACTCTTTAAAAAATAAGACGGATAAACATTATTCTCTTAAAAATATGACATTTTATCTTCTTTTTTTTTTTTTTCCTTCTGGTAAATTATGACATTTTATCTTTACTAATTAAAATTATCATCTTTCTTAAACATATCAAAAGTTTCTTGCTATTCTCACTAAACAAAAATTAAGTGATGCACCCGCGATGCCTAGCACATATTCGCGATGTCTTAAAAAAAAAAAAGAAAAAAAAACAACTATTAGATCAAACATGAATTTCAAGTCACAGGTACAAAGGTTTTAGGTTGAGTTAATTAGGGCATGACACTGTTTGTGGGCAATTCCAATTTCTAGAGTCCTTAAGTTTAAGGAAGTGTCTTTTGGTGTTTGTCTTGTCTAGCGCTTAGAGTCCTTATCTGGGTAAGTCAGTAAGGCATGGACACTGTTTGTGGGAAATTCCAATTTCTAGAGTCCTTAAGTTTAGGGAAGTGTCTTTTGGTGTTTGTCTTGTCTAGCGCTTAGAGTCCTTATCTGGGTAAGTCAGTAAGTCCACAAATGCAGTCCATTGCTCTGTCCCCAAGGTGGATCAGTTGACCTCCTTGGCAACTACAAACTATGTACGGTTTTAAAAGTTTCTTCTCTCCGTGGTAATCTTGGAAAAACTAAACTCAAAGCATTTTGATATGAGTCAAAAATGAGAAATTGAAAGTATCAATGCAGCAGTTCCCTTATCGCGTAACATCAACACGAGCATTTAGATATGGTGTTGTTCATAAAATCTTAGGGCATTGAATGAAAGGAACTGGTTATGAACCGGTATGAGATTGCTACTTTACGATGTCTAATGATCAGCATTACAGAGATTCCAAACATTAATGTAAGACTCCCTGCATCGATTTCTTCAGCTAAAAAGACTATATTACACCTAAAGAACCGGACCCTTCGCCTTGTACCTGTGGTTAACATAACAAAAGTGTAGAACCCTTTTTATCTGTACTCCTATGTATCACATCTTCTTCTTCTTTGCCACTTAAAAACGGGGATGAGATGCTTCATTGTTGTTGTAGTCTTCTTTGCTCCTGTATGTACAGGAGACTGCCTTTTTGATTGATTAATAAGTAAAGAAACAGGAAAAACAAAAGAGCTAGCTTTATGCGTCAAACTAGAGATATCACCTTCAAACCGGTACTCTAACTGTATTCTGTGTGTTGCTAACCCTAAAGAATAGCAGAAATGCCACTAGCTAGAGAAGAAGCAAAAGGGCTATCCGGAAGATTCAGTCCTTCACTGCTGAACATACAAACATCAAAAAATCCCATGTTATAAAACTTGTATTGGAAATGAGAGAAACTGAATCTCTACTTGCTTTGTGTTCTACTAGCCCTAAACATCAATGACTATACCTTTCTTGGTCAGTGTAGTTGGCCTCTACATGCTTGATCTTCTCATCAGACCCAGAGTTGCTATTGAGAATTTCCAGCAGAAAGTTGAATTGTTCTGCTGATGGGAAATGTTGATCTGCAAGAGCTTAAATTTGAACAAGAATACAAAGGAGAATGGAAAGAAAAAAATGCGAGGTAGCAAAAAAAGGCTAGTGGTATGTGCAATGAACAATGAAGCACACAAAAGAGTGTTATTAACCTTCTTGGACTCGGAATCCATCCATAGAGTAGCCAAAACAGGATTGATTGGCCAGAGGTTTTCGTGCTAAACGCAGCTCTGAAAGATGCCTCCTCTCTATTTCAAGTGATTGTTCTGGATCTTCTATAAGCTGTTTTCTAAACAACCTGGAGGTCTCATACCCTCTTGGAACTAGAATCATACAAACTAGATGGTCTGAGAACTTATTGGAATATTACATCGTTTGGAATACTAAAGTTTTCTAAAAAGCAACTTACCCGAGTGAAGCTCAGAGTCCATCTCAATACAGTGTGGAGAATAGTACATTGGAGGCTCCATTCTTTCCTGGTAGTTCCTGCATCAAGAAGAAAATTAACATGAAAACAGGACACAAGACAAAATAAAACCTCTCAAAATTTCAAATGTTGAAAATATATCGACCTGTCAACCAGCTTGGATTTCTCCCTGTAAGGTTTCACAAGGACTCGAGCCCCACAGACAAAATGCGGATTTCCCTTGGCCAAAATCATTTTCACAGTATCTGCACTCACAAAGGTTACAAACCCAAACATCCGCTTCTGTTGGCAAGGGATCCTCACATCTTCAACTGGTCCAAAGGAACTACAAAGACAATCGGCTCAAAATAAGAAAACTCGGGAGAACAGTGAAAAAATTGCATTCTAATAAAGTTTCAACAGCATTTTTATACCTGAAGTAGTTTGAGACATCATCTTCAGTGAAGGTGCTCTCAGCTGGGAATGTGAGATAAATCTGTCGGGATCCACTAACAATTGGACCCGGATCATTTCTCTCATTCCGGTTCTCCAAGTACTTTGGTGCATCTTCTGCCAAGATTACTGCATGCTGTCCATGAGGCCTGTAAATCCATAGAAAAAGAGTTCATGAGTACAATAATATTGCAAAGGACAAATTGTTGAACAAGGAATGGAAGATCATAAAATGGCACCTGTCAATTAGCCTAATACTATTCTTTAGCCTTGCAAGAAGCTTTGTCAAACTGTAACCAGTTTTGCCATGCCTCTGGCTCTCAGTGAGGTAACCTTCTGCCTGAAGAACTTTCCCATACTTCTCATAGTATAACATAGGAAGAGATGCAATTGAAACAGGATTCCCCCTTCTCCATTTTATTAGCTCCACAATTTCAAGCTCTAACTTCTCAAGTGAACCAGGTGAGAAAACCTGATCTTCATTGCTCATAGTCATATCCATTGAATTATGACCAAAAACTTGAGGCAAATTATCTGTAAGAACATGGAAGTACCTGCAGTTACCTCCATGCTTACAGAACCCCTTGTTGAAGTAGTGACAGATCTTAACAGGAAAGTCAGGAACATTTTGATGCCTACGACCCATTCTTGCTCCTGCATTACCAAATGCACTATCTGAGTAATAGTAATTATTGGAGAAGCCTGTGTTTCCCAAGTTAACAGGTTCCACTTGATCTTCCAAACTCAAGAACTGAGTTTGATTTTGCAGTTCAGACAGAGAATCAGTGTAGCCTAATGGCGCAAAATCCGAGTTCTGCTTGGAAGCTATTTGTGACTCCCAATAAGGAGATTGGACCCGAAAGCTTGCTGGTGCCAGGAAAGGCCTCGAGGAGATAGGCTGTGAGAAAGAAGTAAACTGTGAAGGAAATTCTGATGCTGGAACTGAGTTAATGGAAGGGGAAACTGGGGATGAAGTGGCCGCAGCAGCCCTTAAGGCAACTAGTTGTTGAATTTCAAGCTTTACTTTGTAAATTAGTTCCTGGATGACCATATCAGGACTCATAGCCAACTGAAGCATTTCATCATCACTAAGTTCTTTCAGCAGAAGATACCCAGTAATCTTGACACCATTCTCAGGCTCCATTTTCTTAATCCTATTTATCACAATCCTAGCAGATTCTGAAAAATCCATCTTCAACACTGCACAGGAGACAATCAAATTGTTTTTTTTTTTTAAAAAAAAGTCAAAAGAAGAACATAATATAGAAGATTAAATTGATGACGTATGATAATAAGAACAAAAAGGATGAAAAATGTGAAAAAAATCATAAAATAGACATTTTTAGGTCAAAAGCATAAATCCAAGTACTCACTGCAGAGAGAAGTTGCAGATCCAGTACATCAGAAGGAAAAGTTGTGTACTTATATATTACTAAAAGAAAACCTTAAATTAAAAAAAAAAAAAACTAACAAAATTCAAATAGAAAGAAAAAATTCCAGGGTTCTGATTCTTGACAGAAGGGTATGTAAAGGTTACCCATTTTCAGAAATCTTAAATGCATGACACATCACAAACCCGTAAAGGGGAATTTGAAACCTTGCAAAATCTTCCCTTTTTTCTTCCAATCTTTTTCTTTTAATCCATGACAGGGGGGCATATTTAAGGAAACGAAAATTTTAGTGCTACTGTGGAACAGCTGTAAGGCCCAGAGGGAAAGGACTGAAGATTTAACTTTTTTTTCCTAAAAATGGAAACAAGAAATACTATATATTAAAATCTATATATATTTTTACATTTTTATTAAAGGAGAGTGTTTCTGAAAATTTCCTAAGAAATCAAAAATGGTAAGAGAAATTTACAGAGGCATAAATTGAAAAGCTTCAAATTTTATTATAAAGAATCAAATTTAAAACTATTTTAAACTCTGAAATTTGGTTTTAAAACCCAACTGTTCTTCGTAGTTGATACAGTCAGAAGAGAAAACACATTTGGGAAAAACTCCCTCTAAAAAAAGAGAACCCATTTCAAGACCAAACCATGTATGAAAGATGAAACACAGCAAAGAAAGAGAAAGAAACAGAGGAAACATAGGAGGAGGAGAAGAACAGAAGAAGAAAGAATCCAAATACCTACCAAATCTATGTATATTCTGGATTACAGAAAAGATGAAGAAACCAACTGTTTTTGAATTTCTTCTTCTACCTATGCATCAATGTCTCCAGCGTTGACAGTACTGTTACTTTGGAGAAGAACATGAGATCCTAATCTCAAAACACAAAACAACAACTGAATAGGAAAACGAATGAAGCTTTAAAAACAGCACAGAGGTTGTCTTCTCTTCTGTGTTCTGTTCTATTCTGTTCAATTCAACTCATCCAACTTGAGTATTATATATATAAAAGAAAATTCTACTTAAATATGTCAAAAAAACAGAAAAAATTAAAAAAAAATTAAAATAAAAAAATCCAACTGCAATAGATATATTAAATTTCCTTTAAAATCCTTTTTCTTCTATTTTTCTTTTAAAAAAACACAGATTAGATTTTATAACAATCACAGAGAATTAAGGCTATATATTTTGCTTGATTTTCGATTTTTTATTCAAAATTGATTGAATTACTAAACTGTCCTCTTATTAACCACTACAACAAAATTTTTTCCATTTTTATTAATTTATTTTAAAAATAATAATTTTTTTATTTATTTCGGATTTACCGAGGTGCTATATTTAGTGGTCCCCACTACACATGTCGGCAAATCTATTCTCTTGAGTTGCACTTACGTGGATTTTCTTTTCTGTTTAATCCTCCTTAAATCCGCACCGTCGGCTTCATAACTGACCTCAACAATTCAACGGTCCAGATTCAGAAACATGCATACATTTCAGCTTAAATGTTTTTAAAAGGTTTGCCCCTCAACTAAGTTATTTGTTTCCCTCAAGCCCTTGTACTAATTTCCATCTCAGGTAACCTTTCCGAAGTAACATACCTTTCCGAAGTAACATTCACACCATTTATTCCAGTAAAAAATTGATTTGTTGATAATGTTTATAGACAACATAGTTTTAATTGATTATTTTCACTAAAGTAGAATGTGTGAATTAATATATATAAATTTATTTAATATTATTGGCTGTTGTGAGACTTTATTGTGAACAAATCTATAAATCATTAAGATTATCACACAATTAATTATAACTTTTAATTTATTTTGATTTTTAAAGTTTGTGATTTTCATTTGATGAATTTTGTTTGTTAACTCATTTTATATCTAATTCGATATTATAGTGAAGTGAACCTTTTGATTTTTTAATAAAGAAAAAAGAGAAATTTCCACGAAATTTATCTTACTTTATGATTCCATTTTTTTGGCAAAACAAAATTATGGTGGTATAATGGTAATTAAAAATATAGAAGGAAGATTTTTTGGTAAATATACATGAAGGAGAGGACCGATTCAGCAGGCTAGAAAGGTGGTCAATTTTGAAAAGAAAATTTTGGTTTTTTGGAGGGAGAGATTAATGGGTAAAAATAGTAGTAATCAGATTTTGATTAGAGAGAAGCGGGCTTTTCTGTTATATATATATATATATATATATTCCGGATCTCTTGTTAAGTTTTTTTTTTTTTAGTAAATTTATTCTCATTGCAGCTACAAATCTAATTTTAATTAAAAATAGTAATTCGAACTTAAATATTAAAAAAATTGAGGAAGGTTTTTTGAATTATGATATTTCACCGTTGATGAGATTGAAATTTTAATTGAATACATAAGTTTGGTTATATATGTCAATTTTACAATAGAGGGATTGGTGTCTATAAGGAATCCCAAGTAAAGATCAATGTGAAATTATTAGTAGTCTTTGGATCACCATCTTCATCATTTGAATTTTGAAATCATGGAGCATACCAAATTTTATTATATAGGTTGCATTCTTTTCATGAATGCTTATATATGTGTGTGTTAATGAAAAGTTTTTTCTGTTAAAAAAATCTAAATAACTACAATCTTTGAAAATGAATGCAAAGTTAATCTAAAACAACATTAGATTTAACGGTTGTGAGTTGATTTTTTTTAATTGAATTAATTGGGGGAAAGGGTATTAAAATTTTGAGATATATATAAAATTAATTTTGATTATTTATTTATAAAAATATATATTTTATTAATTTTAATTAATATTTTATATATTTTTAAAATAATAAAAGACAAAAAAGTTCACACCACAACATAATGAAACTTAAGTCAAAACTTTAAAATTTGCATGCTATATAAAGTGCCTTTTCTTTGTGCTTAGCCGCTTCACATGTTTTCACCTAATCATTGTTAGCTTTTCCAGGCAACATATGGTGCATGTTTGAAAACCAGGCAAAAAGGAGTTTAAAAGTTATTCAGAAGAAAAGGAGAAGCAACCATATTACTATTTTTTCAAAAGAAAAATCCATCAATGTGTCTCTCAGCCGTTTGATGTCACAAAATTAAGTCATTTCCTATTGCTTGATGGCCTTAAAATAATGTACCTTAAAATGTCAGTTAATTAACTACTCTCTCTATGATGAGGGTATTGTGCAATCAAAGGAGAAAACTGCCACCATCCACTAACTAATCTCGTTACTCAAAAAAGATGTCCTATGATTTCAAGAAACATGGAAACCTAAGTCACTACTGCTAATTAACTTCCCACATAGTAGCTATGTGCGTTCCTTTGATGGAAGGTATTTTTTAGGTTTTGTGAGATTAACCTAATCCAATCCCAATTTGTCATTGCAATGACAAATGCTGAAAATTTGGTGCCGCTAAGCGTGTCCACTTCATTGTTTGCCAATTGGGTCCCAACCAAATGCCACAAGCCAATCTTGATTTGCCATGTCAACATTGATAGATGTTTATATTTGACATGTAATCTCTATGGTAGGGCAATAATTTTGAATGTAAACGGACTGCATGAAATGGTCGGTTCTTCGTTTTGACTCTTTTGTGATGGTGATGTGGAGAATTAAATGGAGTGGTTTTGTTTTGATTTGATGAAAGAATTGCCCTTTTGCTTAGACTTTAGATGTTTTGAAGTCTTTCTCATTGATTGGATCTTGTTATTTGTAGTTTTGCACCCCAATAGAATTTATACGTAGACATGAATGGCTATTTTTATGTGACGTTTCATTGATTTCAAGAGGTAGTTCTAATTTGTTGATTAAAATTTGATGAGTAGAGAAGGTTGTTTTTTTTTTTTTCCTATTTGTTTAGTTCAAATTCAATAAATTATATTTTTAAATAAGTGTTGTTAAGTGAATAATCACTTACCTTTACGATGTAAACCAAACACAATAGGTTTAAAAAAAAAAAAAATCCTCTAACTTGTTAAAATGGTTCGTTGTCATCGTTCTACTTTAAAAGAAGTCATTAAAATCCCTAGTAGAGTTGATGATAATGATCAACACAATGGTCTAATGTTAATGATTCATCATCCCTAGGAAAAATTTCATGTATAAAAGCCCACAATTTTTGCTACTTGGAGCTAAGAATTGAAATATCATCTAGGTCTTGGGGGATATTCGAATTGTTGTTTTTCATGGTCCTAAGATGGGCTTAAGGTCCATTAAAAGATTTTCTATGATTAAGGTTCCATAGCACACCATTGGGCCAAGGCCCAGTGCAGACGCCCATGAGTGAACTGCTGGGCCGAGAATTTACCTCACAGGGTCTCATCATCACAAGGATTTAATTCTTTTTGGTCTTATAAACTTTCTTAATTACTCTTCTATCTTAACCTTGGGGGATTAACTTTTTGTCAAGGGGGGTCAATTTATTGAGCAAATGCTTGGTAAAATTTACAAAACCAAACTAAAAGAAAAAAAAAAAATCAACATGTTCTTTCTTTTATATTATACATCTTGATATATGCTATACAACAAAAAAGTAACTCTTTGGCTCTTTAGATTTAATAATTCAAGTTAACATCTGTTTGCTATAATAGTTAAAATTTAACGAATAATAAGTGGTAGATAGCAAATAACGGTAGCGAGTAATATGTGGTGGTTAATGGATAACAAGTTGTGAATAGCAAAAAGTAGATAATAGATTCGACTGATATAATTGTTTGATTATACAATAGTTAGTAATTGTTATTCAATATTAAATAACTAATAAATATATATTTAAAAATAATTGACTATACATATTTTTTACATATTTTATTATTAAAATTATTACATTTATAAAAATAATAAGAAGAAAATAAATAAATAAAATAAATTATAATAGTGTAATCACACATTTATTTTTATTTTTAACAAATAAAAAATTATATTATTTTTAAATAAAGAAAAATAATTGAGTATACATATTTTTTACATATTTTATTATTAAAATTATTACATTTATAAAAATAATAAGAAGAAAATAAATAAATAAAATAAATTATAATAGTGTA
>BPVZ01000130.1:99240-109931 GCA_020521535.1 Rubroshorea leprosula | reverse complement strand
TGCACTTAGTAAGGTAGACATATGATAATCCCTAACTTCACAATCCTTGATTTAATCTACCAGTTTACAATATGAAAATTTATAATCTACTAGTTTTTATTTTTTTTTCAGTCTTTGTTCATGGGCCAAGAACGTCAACCTGGGTCACTCTCTATATATTTATATCAATAAGTGTTTAAGCCCAATTTTATTATAATTGGGCAAGAAGTATTGTCTTGGTAGCCCAAAATCCACTAAATATATAAATATATATATATGTATATGATAAAAGAAAATAGTTTTTTCAATTTGGATTATATAAAAAGTACCCCAAAAATATTAAAAATACCCTAAAAACTAATATCTGAAATATATTCGAGTATTTTTATATAAAAAAAGTATTTATCAATTGTATTTATAGAATATTCAATAAAAATTATTTTAATAAAAATTTATTAAAAAATTAAATTATATTTGTTTCGTCATTTAAGAGACATTTATTAGTTATTAATTTTAATTTGATGGATTATATTTTTAAATTATAAATAAAAATAATTATAAATTATTATATATCAACTACCGATTATGAATTGTATCTAAATAGTGCTAAAAAAAATATAGTTTTTAAATTAAGAATGGAATTTTTTTAATCTTTTTTTCATAATATTTGGTGAAATAAAGTAATTTTAAATATTTTTAATCTATTTTTTTTATAAATTTAAGTAATAAATACTAATATATATATATAAATACTAAGCATTAATATATTCTCGTATCAAAAATAAAAAAAAAATAAAAAAAAACCTTTGCATCGCGAAGGATCCGAACTGCAGGTGTCCGGACTGGAAAAGATTTCCAAGAAAGACTAAGTAAAAAAAAAAAAAAAACTGTAATTTAATTTCTAAAATCTCTAGTTCTGAACCACTGACTGAACAGAGCCCCCCTAGAGAGCACCGTCGTGGATCCGCCGGAGAGGCCGTAAACGACGACGTAACTTCTTCCAATACCTCCGGCTTTGTTCTCCGATCTCCAGATTCCCGAAGACGATTCCTCCATCTCACTGATTCACTCTCACGAACTCTTTCTTTACGGTTTGTGATCCGCAAATTTTCGCAAGGAAATCGCCTTTAGATCTCTCGTGGAAGGCTTCTGAACGCAACTTACGAAGCTGGAATTGACGAATTCAGTGCTCTCTGTTGCTTCAATTCCCCGGTAAGGTTTTAGCTGGCGGGATACTGCCGTGTTTGCTCTTGGTTCTCTGAAGGCGGTATTGGAATTCGACAATTCAAGCAAAGATGCTATTAAACTTCTTAATTCTTAGTATTTTGGTGTTGCATTTTGATTGAAGTTGCCATAATTGAGATTAGTTGTTGATACTTAATAGCTGAGGAGGTTGCCATTACTTTAGCATATTTTAGTTAACTTTTTTGACTAGATAATTGTGAATTGATAGCAGTTTTTCTTTTTCTTCTTTTTTATTTTGTTATTTTTATGATGAATCCAATCATATTCCTTTGGAATTTAATTTAGCACTGATTAATTATTTTAGTTCACAAGTACATTAGAACTGGGGGTGGGTAATTATCTCAATTAACGTATTTTATGTGAAAGATTAAATGAAAAGGGGTGAAGGTTGCTTCTTTGAATTTTGAAGTTGTAACCTTAAATAATCACACTTGTGGTGGTCTGCTTGTGGGGAGCATTAGTGGCAGAGGTGTCATCTTTGGGCATTTTGGTGTAGAACCATTCCCCTAAACTTGAGAAAGTGATTACCTTTTATTGGCTGCAGAGAGTCAAACCAGTTCTTTAAATTTAGGAAAAGAAAATGGATTATGAAAAATGCTCACAGCAGCTTCCTTTTGCATTTGTTCAATCTTGATGGGTGGAAAATGATAAGTTCTGGGGATAGCAGTGCCTTTTTTGGTTTTCCCATATAGTTATGAAAGCCGGACATTATGAGTGGTTTGCCTGTCTTAGGTATCTCTTATTCTAAACTGGAAAGGTTTATCCACAAAGTTCTGGGTTATAGTCATGTACCATATTTAATGTTTATTTTTATTTTGAACACTCATAACTTATATATTGCTTCTGGCAGGTTTTAGATTTTGAGGGCTTACATATAGCCAGTAGAACTTGTCGTTTTATTGAAAGTGATGGGGACTGAAAATCCTGGTCGTCCGAATTTTCCCATGAGACCTTCTGCCACCCCTTTTGCTTCTGCTCCTCCACCTGTGACACCTTTCTCAACATCTGGTCCTGTAGCATCAGAGGGCACCAGCTTCAGGGCTACTCTGCCAACTGCTTCCCAGGTCACAACACCCTTCTCATCAGCTGGGCCTGCAGTTGGACAAGGTGTCTCTGGCTTCAGGCACAGTCCTCCTACAAGGTTTAGTGATCCATCCGTGCCATCTGCTCCCACATCATATATCCCACCTGCTGGAGCACCTTTCCAGCGGTTTCCAACACCACAGTTTCCCCCAACAGCACAAGCTGCCCCTGTCCGTGGACCACCAGTGGGGCAAGCACCTCTTCAACCCCCTGTAGCGCAAGTACCATCCCCACCTGTTTCTTTCCGTCCACAATCATCCATTCCTCCGGTATCAAAGGGATCTCCCTCACCTACTGTGAATTTTCCGTCTGGTCTATCTCAGTCAGATTCATCATTTCCAGGAACTGGGCCTAACTTTCAGCCATCTTTTCCTTCTGCCAGTTCATCTTATCCTGCTGCAAGGGCTACATTGCAGCCACCTTTGCCTGGATATGTAACTAAGCAGCCTGCAGTTCCACAAGCTTCCCCAATGCCATTAGTTTTTCATGCTCAACCAGGAAGTTATATGCCTCCACCAACACCTTCTCCCCCCTTTTCTGCTCAACAAGGAAATTATGTTCCTGCTCCACCATTAGCAACCCCCCTGGGTCTCCAATCAAGGGACCAAATGCAATACCCAGGTTCTATGCCTCCTGTAGGTGGCATCCAAAGTTTGATGGAAGATTTCAGCTCTCTTTCTCTTACCTCTATGCCAGGGTCAATTGGGCCAGGACTGGATTCTACTGTGCTACCTAGGCCATTGGATGGTGATGTGGAGCCAAAGTCCTTTGTTGAGACATACCCTCTGAATTGTAATCCTAGATTTCTACGGCTCACTACTACTGCCATACCAAATTCCCAGTCTTTGGTTTCAAGGTGGCATTTGCCTCTTGGGGCAGTTGTTTGCCCCCTTGCAGAAGCTCCAGAAGGGGTTAGTGTCCCAGTAATCAAATCTGTTTACTATTGGGAATCCTATGGACATAATTATTTGATGACACATTTATTCTCTTTGTCAATTGCTGTCTTTTGTTCAGGAGGAAGTGCCAATAGTTAATTTTGCTTCAAGTGGCATTATTCGTTGTAGAAGATGCCGAACTTATGTGAATCCATACATCACATTTACGGATGCTGGAAGAAAGTGGAGATGCAACATATGTTCATTGCTTAATGATGGTAACTCAGTTAACTTTTAAACATTGAAACATGTTGGGTATTATATTTTCTCCAGTTAATTTCATTGTAATAGGCTTTCTTTTTTTTGTACTTTTTAATAGTTCTTATTGCAATATTATATGCTTATTTGGGTAAATTCTCATGTTCAGTTCCTGGTGATTATTTCGTGCATTTGGATGCTGCTGGCCAAAGAATTGATTTGGATCAGAGACCGGAGCTTACAAAGGGTAGTGTGGAATTTGTTGCTCCAACTGAATACATGGTGCGGCCTCCAATGCCCCCACTGTACTTTTTTCTTATTGATGTTTCAGTATCAGCAGTGAGAAGTGGTATGATTGAGGTAAGCACTTCCAGATAAGTAGCATATTATTTTGCCATCTTGTTTTCTGTTGTAACAAAAAAATGTCTTATTGACCCTAAGAAAGACAGTTCAGTCATAACCTATTTCATGGAGACTGTCTTTTTGTGTTTAAAAATGTTCCATATTTATAAGAAAATAAGTCACTGAGGAATAATAATACCATAAGTTGCTGTCTATTGTCAGTCAGTTGTTATCCTATATTTTAAGTAATGTGTGCTGGGTTGATATGCAAGTTGGGGTTTCTAGTATGCATTAAAATATTTCCATCTGCATATTTTTGCTTTTATAGGTAATTTGTTTAGCTATGTTTTCACTAGCATTATTAAAATAGGTAATTCCTTTACCAGCATTTTTGCTTTTTTTTTTTTTTTTCGGTGTGGAAACTGTGAAATTTGGCATAAGGCATATTAGGGTTTGCTCCTTCTTCCCTCTTTCTCCTCATTTTAGGTTCCCCTTTGTTTATGCTAATTGATGCTATTTGTAGGTTGCAGCCCAGACTATCAAGTCGTGTTTGGATCAGCTGCCTGGTTTCCCTAGAACACAGATTGGTTTTATTACCTATGACAGTACAATACATTTTTATAATATGAAGGCAAGTGATTCTTGTGATCGTGTGGAATGCTTTTTTGATATTAATAAATCCTTCTCTGTTTTAACCAAAATGTACTTCCAAATTGACTGGTTGTTTTTGGGTTTGCAGTCATCTCTGACACAGCCTCAAATGATGGTGGTTTCAGATTTAGATGATATATTTGTCCCCTTGCCAGATGATCTTCTTGTAAACTTGTCTGAATCAAGAACTGTTGTTGAAGCATTCCTCGATAGTTTGCCCTCCATGTTTCAGGATAATTTGAATGTGGAATCTGCTTTTGGTCCAGCACTGAAAGCAGCATTCATGGTTATGGTGTGTTTGCCTTTTCCATCCTCCCCACTGTGAACTGATGTGTTATTTCTTAGTGCTTGATCAGTTTTTCATTACTTATTTCATTCTCATTGCATGACTCCCCCTTACCTTCTTTCCAGAATCAACTTGGAGGAAAATTGCTAATTTTTCAGAACACTTTGCCATCTCTTGGTGTTGGCCGTTTAAGGCTGCGCGGAGATGATCCTCGTGTATATGGGACAGAAAAAGAGCATATATTGAGATTGCCAGAAGATCCCTTTTATAAGCAAATGGCTGCAGATCTTACTAAGTACCAGATAGGGGTTAACATTTATGCCTTCAGTGACAAATACACTGATATAGCATCCCTAGGTATGCAATTGTGTTCTTGGTGTACAGTTCATTTTCTTTTCATCTATTAAATTTGGTATTAATGTTGGGAAGAACTTCTAGCAGTTCCTGATTTTTCTTTCCTGACTTGCTAAATAGGAACCTTGGCGAAATATACTGGAGGTCAGGTATATTACTATCCAAGTTTCATGTCAGTTATTCATGGAGAGAAGTTTAGGCATGAGTTAGCCAGAGATCTCACAAGGGAAACTGCCTGGGAAGCTGTAATGCGAATAAGATGTGGAAAAGGTCTCCTCATTCACCCTTTGCCTTAATTCCAAGCTATTTTGGAGAGATTCATATGATTTTTTTTTTTTTCTATTTATTCTGCTCAGATAAAGGCTTCTTCTATTTAGAATGTTAATGAGAGTAGAGATTGGGTTTCTTCTTAGCTTATGCCTTTATGATAAATAAAATGGCTGACTTTTTCTGTTTGGCACTTCCACCAGGAATTCGGTTTACATCTTATCATGGCAACTTTATGCTGAGGTCAACTGATTTATTAGCACTTCCAGCTGTAGATTGTGATAAAGCATATGCAATGCAGTTATCTCTTGAAGAGACACTGCTTACAACTCAGACTGTATATTTTCAAGTTGCTTTGCTGTATCCTTTGGGTGGGGATGGTGAATATAAGTTCTGCATCTAAGCTGCATTTTAACCATAGAACACACTCTTTTTTTTTTTTTTCTTTTTTCATAAAATGAAATGAAAAATTGATTATTTTTAGCAATCTTTTTGTTTGTTAGACACATGATCCTTTTTTGAACCTACTTTGTCTTTGTAATGCACACTTTAATATTCCATTATGTTTACAGTGAAGCATTGGCATATTGATTTCTTTTTCCTGGCATTTGCTTTTAGCTTGTAGAAGTCACATCAGTTTTTCCTGTATGGCTTATTTGTTTTCTAAAACTTGCTTGGCTATATATTTGAGACTGGTAAAGGGTACAAGTCAATGATCTTTCCTTAAGTGAATAAAAGATACACTGCATCTTGTGGAGAGCGGCGTATCAGAGTACACACATTAGCTGCTCCTGTGGTTGCAGATCTGGGTGAGATGTACCGCCAGGCTGACACTGCTGCCATGGTTTCTTTGATTTCTCGGTTAGGTAAGGTTATGAACACCTTTTGACATAGATTGTTATGGTTGATTTTGATTTCAGATGGATTCTTGGTAATTCCAGTTAGTTGATAATTTGCAGCAATTGAGAAAACTTTGGCCCATAAGCTTGAAGATGCAAGAAACTCTGTCCAACAAAGGATTGTAAAAGCACTGAGAGAGTACCGCAATCTCTATGCTGTGCAGCATCGCTTAGGAGCTAGGATGATTTATCCTGAGTCTTTGAAGTTCTTGTCTTTATATGGATTATCACTTTGTAAATCAATACCTCTACGTGGAGGGTATGCTGATGCACAGCTTGATGAACGCTGTGCAGCAGGTTTCACCATGATGGCTTTACCTATTAAAAAGTTGTTGAAGCTTTTATATCCTACCTTGATTCGTGTTGACGAGCATCTTTTAAAGGTAAAGCAAATTTATGCATTTGAATTTTTTTGCAAGAATGATGTAGATAACCAATTTAGCATGGCAACTTTGTCATATTGCAGCCATCATCCCTACTTGATTTTGAAAACATTATGAAGAGGTTACCACTGATTGGAAAAAGCTTAGATTCAAGAGGCCTTTATATATATGATGATGGTTTTCGCTTTGTCCTATGGTTTGGTAGAATGCTGTCACCTGATATATCTAGGAATTTACTTGGGGCAGACTTTGCTGCAGAATTATCAAAGGTATGATTTGCTGATTGTGTTGGCTATGTTGCCCTGGTGTTTGTAAATTTATCTCCCAAATAACTTATTTTTGTCTGTTCCCTGTGATCTGTTACTTTGCCTGCTCTGACCTGATCCAGTATTGTTTGTGTGTTCATATCTTGAGTAACAGGTTATCCTTATTGAGCATGGTAATGAAATGTCAAGAAGGCTGATGGGTATATTGAAGAAATTACGAGAGGCTGACCCTTCTTATTATCAACTTTCTTATCTTGTTAGACAAGGTGAACAGCCCCGAGAAGGGTTACTGCTTCTTGCAAAACTTGTTGAGGATCAGATTGGTGGTACCAGCAGTTATATGGACTGGATTTTGCAAATTCACCGGCAGGTCCAGCAAAATGCATGATATGCAGGTAATTTCTAGGTCGTTTCCAAATTTGATTGACATCTCCCCGTACTTAAAGGTTAAGAGGTTATGTGAAAATCCCTATAGCCAATGAAAGTTGATGTTGATCATAATTTCTCAAAACACCATGTATGTTAATGGGTATCCCTTTCAGAAAATCGTTTTTTGAAAACCAATATTTTATTGGTATATTATTGTTTTGTGCTAGCAATCAGAACAAACACTAAAGAGGGTTATGGCGATGGCAAATCCAAGAGCCAAAGATACAATTGTAATTTTGATTCATATCATGTGCTCCTCCGTCGTCATATCTACTGGGAATTGTTGTTTTTGTGATGTGATGATATCTACTAGAACCATAAAAAAGGAAAAAAGGAAAAAAGGAAAAGAAAAGAGAAGCTAGAAAGTTCAATATTTCTGCATGGTTTTTCCTTTATTTTTCGGTTCCTGTTGACTTTGTACTTTCATAATGTTATTTGAATGTACACCTGTGATATGTTTGTTTCTTCAGGGGGTTTATCTATGTCAAGTAATGTACCATCCTTTAAAGCAAGTCAAACAACAAACAATCCATACCAAGCTGCTGGATCTCTGCAACGCCTCGGTGTTGAGTTTGATAAAATCGATCACGGGGAAGATTTCAGGCGACAGTTTTACTTGTTGATTGCACGATACAATAATTGGGGAAGATACTGACTCAATAGAGCACCGTGCTGCTGTTTTCCAAAACATAAGAAATTTTTGTATGTGAGAATATGATTATTCTGAGCCAGTTCTGTGTCATAGTCTCTAGCGTTTTTTTCTTTTTTTTTTGGGAATAGATAGTCTTTAGCGTTTTTTAAAACCTTGGGAATCATTATGTTTAGAAAGGGGTGACCAATTTTTTAAGATATTGCTCAGTGTGGAATATTTATATAATTCTGATTTTTAAGGTTTTCAATTCGAGATTTGGGAACGCTAACCATCTTCTAATAAATTCTATGGTATTATTTTTTAATAATCATCAGTGGTTTCTACAGTCATAAGTTATGTATTTTATTCACCAATCTAAAATTACAAATTATTTTGTCCATACAATGACGAATAGGGAATAACAAAAGTTTTTTCCCCTAGATTTAAATTATCGATGAAAGTACAAGCTCTTAATGGTTAAGATGTCCGTAAAAGCGTCAACAAAAAGGTTGTTAAAATTTCATTCTAACCCCTCCACAAGTGCCAATGCTATTGGTTGCATCCGAAGCTATTGAAACTTTTATTTCTGTCTCTCCGCCCATCACATGATGGTGCAACTACTAGTTGGGTGGGGATCAGAAACAGGAACCATTGCAACCAATTCAAACGGAGGCTGATGACAATAAGCAATTGGGCATGGTGCTGGTTCTTCTTCTTCCTTCTTTTCTTCCTTCTCTTCTTTTGGTTTGATTTCCTCAACTGTTTCCAGGGTTGCATGGCAAAGTTTCTTTCTCAAGGATTCAGTCAAGCAGGCTGCATCAACTCCATCTCCCTCTATCAACAGCCTATCTCTATCTTCCCCTTGGAATGCCACTGATGTCACGCCTGTTCATTCCATATTATACCATTTTAGAGAAACTCAGAAACATCAATGCTATTATTCATTTTGTTCATACACAGATTACTTATTGAGAGATGATCAGTAAACCTACCGTCTGCTACTGCAGCTATCTTCATGGCCTTTGTGCGGCATTTGTCACAGTGCATTGACACCTTAATCACTATCTTTTGCTGCAGCATAAAACAGAACAGATCATGCTTCTGGAAAAAAGACAATCTCCCAATTCCGAGGTAAAAAGGTGACAAATAATTTCATATCAAAAGAGAATGTTTCAGAGGATTAAATTAGCTACAAGAACCAAAAAACAAGAATTTTATGTATTTATTTTATGAACTCTATAGCTTACCTTCATATTCTCCTGCACCCAAAACAATGATGCAAGTAGATGGAATGTAAGGGATGCAGTATTATATATAGAGAGAAGTAGCAACTTGACATTTTCAATTTTGTTTCTTATGATCTCATCACATTCATTGCTCCAAAGTAAAACCATCACATGGTTGAAATTAAACAACTTAGTTTCTTTGCATGTTCTTTTCTCCCTATTGCATGCATGTGAAGTCCTTCCTAAGGATGAAAAGTTCAGATCCACCATCTCTGGGTTCAACCTTTTGCTTATTCCAGTTCCAGAATCATTTAATTGCCTCCTAAAACCAAGTGGCTAAATGAAATACCAAGTCAACTTTCAATAGAGTAGATATTCAGCACGTTAAGGTTATTAAAAAAAAATTAACATCGAAATTCCAACAATTATGTGATACAATAATCCTTTGAGAATCAAGATGCTAAGGATACAACCTTAGCTAGTATGAACATATCAATGGAGGAGATTTTTTTGCAATTTAAAAATATTTCAGCAAGTGATGATGCTAGTTTATGGGGCGATGTAAGATGATGAAATCATAGCTTATGTAATATAAATCAATAAGCTGGAGTTGATGGGTTAGATCTTTAGAAACTGATATTGTCAAAAAAAAAAAAAAATTGAATCACAATAAAATTCATTAATAAGAACAATTGAGTTTTAGGTAGGGGGACATAAGTTAAATTGATAGGAGTTTAGTAGGTAGATACCTATGTGCGTTGTTGTTAACGTTAAATGTAATAATATTATAGAAGGAAATCCCTTGTAAGGCTTTTATGAAAGTTTTTGTTTTGGGTAATTTAGAAGTTAGATTGTGTGTGTGATGTGATGAATTTTGGTGTGAACATTGCAACCTAAGCCTAGGGGGAGTGGTAGATATTATGGGTTCGGTGAAAGGCCAGCCAATGTATTCATAAGTTCCCCTTTTTTTTTTCTTTTTTTCTTTTTTTCCAAGTGACAGTTATTTCCAAGTGACAGTTATTTAGAACGAAGTCAAACATTAAACAATTTGGAAGACAAAGCAATAGGTTGATTAAGACAATTAGACTACAGCACTAGCACTAGCAATGGAGATATTCCATTGACATGTTCATAGTTTTCAAGTCTTCTTCCCACGTTCAAATTGGATCTTACTTTCAAATGCTTGCGTTAGAGAACATCTACTTGTTTCAAACTTCAAAGGGTAGACCAAGAAGAGGCCTCAACGCCCATCTTCTATTCTATGGATGGGTAGCCATCTAAGAAAAAGAGTTAACTTAATCGACTCTTTCTTTACTTTACTTGGCTAACGTTATGGCCATCAAACTTTTTCTGAGGATCAATAATTAATTGATTATTTATTTAAAGCCACTAAACTAATTGTAAATGTAATTTTATTAGTTTATAGTTTTTTTTACTAAACAATTAATTATAATATTTAAAAATATTTATTTATAAATTAATTTTAATATATTAAATAATAAATATTAATTATTTTA
>BPVZ01000130.1:66927-80161 GCA_020521535.1 Rubroshorea leprosula | reverse complement strand
AAAAAAAAAAAAAACTGCTAACTTAAAGAGATTTATCCCAAAGCAGATTTAAGTATTTTACTCTAATTTACTACAAATTCATAATGTTTTACACACAAGCACACATAGAGGCAGGCAAGGAGGTTGGGTCCATGGAGCACAGAGAGGGGATAGAATTTTTATATACATACAGTCATTACTCCAGTTGCTGCACTAACACCGGCCTTTCCAAATATTGTTGTTGCTGCATCTGTAACTAAAGCAGTTTCTCCAATATTGACCACCCTAGTTACAGAAACAAAATCTTCAATAAATTACACAGCAAAATTGAACAGACAAAAAAAACTGGATCAGTTAAGTGATGATGTGAAAGACTAGTATGTAGTACCAATAACAATGGTGGTCAACAACTGGGTTACATCACCGTGAAGCATTCACAATAAACCATCTTCAGACTCTTTTTCAGCCAGCTCACAAACCTAACACAAATTAGCATCAAATCACCAATGAGATCAAAGTTTCTCGATGGCTTGGTGACATTCAAAAAAAAAAAAACAATTTTGTTCTTCTCTAAGTTAATATGAACCAGAAAAACATAGTAGAAACCAGAATCATCTCAACCAAACAAGACAACAATAATAATGCTGCATGAATTTCACAGTCAAGATTTGAAAAGGCAGATCAAATTAATCTTTGCTAAACTTAACCCAATATTTAAGTCAGCAAATGCCATTACACAACAACCACAAACTTTGCAAGATAAAAATCATTAAATGTGAATGTTCTTCAACTTCATATATTTTATCTTTCCAAAATTTTCCATATTTCCATACTAAAATTCAGATTTCAATTGCTATTCACTAATTAGGAGAACCATCAATCATCAAACCAAGAAAGCAAACCTTCCATGGCCACAGTGTAGTTATAGAAGTCTCTGCCATTGAGAAGAATGCAGATAGACCTAAAGTGCACTCAGAATCACAGCTTGGTCTTTGAAAATCTTAAGAACCATAGAAACCTTAGGCCATGCATTCCTCAACAACAATGCCCACTGCTCAATCACACCGTATCCTGCATTCACCACTTCCTCCACCGCAAGTACCCTCTTTCAGCAGAAAACCAAAATCATCAACCCCAGAAAGACCCCCCCCACTTCAACAAAATCTTCAGAGACTCCAAACCTAGGCCTAAAACCTCATCTTCGTCACCACCCAGATCATTGTTTTGTTCACTTAACGATCTTAAATGAGCTCTACTACCAACAATGACAGGTCTCTGCAATCTGAAACTGTAAATTCCACCAAAAATGGACGGATTGAAAAAATTGAAGACAACACGAACATGGGGAGTGATTACTTTTGGATGAAAATTTTATTGAGCCTTTCAAACTTCGATTGTGTTGCATGAAAGATGAACACCTGGATCCGTAAATGAAGCAGGGTCGATTGATAACAGCGGTTTCTGGTGCCATAACCACCCACAATAGTTATAGCTGATGGAAAATGTTAAAAACTTCAAAAAAGAAAAAAAAGAAAAAAGAAAAAAAAAACCAATTGTATCCCCTTTCCCAATCCTATTCCTTCTTCTTCCCATTGGAACTGTGCATGATAGGTGATGAGGTAAAAAGAGAGTATGGGGGAGGATAAGATGGCTACTGATGGATTTGCTGCAGATGGAAAGGAATTGGGATTCATAATAGAAGAGGAGCCCTAAAGAGGGGAAATTGAGCCGAGTTTGCGATGCTGATAATGTCCCTTGGGTTCTCCCTGTCGTGGAAGGAAGATGTTGCCGAATGCAAGTGCGACAGAGGGACTGAAGCAAAAATCACAGGACTCACCCTTTCCAACTTTACAATGACAGTTATATCCCTAAGACGATAATTATCCAAAAATCCTGATTCCACCATTATGAAATGATTCCTTCAAAATCCCATCTCAAATTTCAAACTTCCCAGTTCCCCTTCTGCGTAAAGCATGAATTTGTATGACTGTGCTAATGGGATTCCCAAGAAAGAAACTTACATATCTTCGCTACCAGTTCAATACCAACCGGCTAAATGAAGTACATTAATTGGACATCCATATAACCAAGAAAGATTAACAGCTTAAACCTTCAAATATATTTTACAATAAAGAAAGACAAACTTACAAACCGTAAAGAGAAGAGAAGGCTGACAATTTTATACAAGCCAATGCCAACCATAACAAGAACTTTAAACCCAAAGAGCACTTAGGCCTTATTTGGATAGAAAATAGTAAAGGTAAGGGAGGGGAATGTAGGAAAATAAAAGGAAATGGAGGGGGAGGAAAAGAAAGGGAAGGGAAAAAAATAGAAGGAAATGATTTGTGTTAATTTTGTTTGGATAAATAAAAATAAGGAAGGGGAAGAGAAAGGAAGGATTGTATTATTTTATATTTGAATAATTAAGGTAAAAGGAAGGGAAGGAAGAGAAGGATTTAAATTAATTTTAAATTTATAAATTTACTCTTTAAGTTTATAATGGAGTTGCCTATTCGTTTTTACTTACTGCGATTTGTTCAATTCATTAAATCACTTCATTATTCATTGAAATCAAGCACAAGAAAAGTCCAGTACTTTACTATAACTTTTTTTGGGTCATAATATGAGTTTGGATTAAAAAATTGATAAATGTAAATTAAAGGAAAAAAATTATTGATTAAAAAAATAGAAAATTAAAAATTTAACAAAGAATCTCGACACGGACGTGGTGTTGACACATGATTTTGATGTCGACACCAAATGGAAGTGTTGAGCATCCAGAATCCCGACATGGATGTCGTGTCGACACCAAACGGAAGGGCTGAGCATGCAAAATCCCAATGTTGACGTGGTGTTGACACATCATTTTGGTGTTGACACCAAATGGAAGGGTTATTCGACTATGTAACTTTATGCCTTTCAAGTTATGATGCTTATGGGTTTAGAGTACCACTTGTACTCCGTTTTTTCAATAAATTGTTATCTACCACTAATAAGTAGTTTGGTGGATCATTGCTTTGAAGGAAGATACTTGAATATAATATTTAAATATTATGTGTTAAAGTGGCACTTGCAAGAGTATTGAAAGATGATTTTGCAAAAATTTTACTTTCACGGACAATGAACACGTAATATAAAAATTGCTTAACAATTGTTTCAAAAATTAAATTTCTGCTTTGGTAAGTTACTTCACTGGCAAGAGCAAAACCTTAAATTTTGCTCCGGCCAGTGAAGCAACTGAAGGCCATTATGGAACAAAAAAAGACATGGCAGCAAGGTCATGACAGAAAATAAAAATAATAAGTGGAGAAAATTGGTATTGACATGTATTAATCTCAAACAAATGCAGCAACAGACTTGAAACTAAAAAATAGAGAAACAAAAATATGGTAAAGAACAAGGAGTATACTTACTGGTTTATGGCCTCTGTTGAATCCTCTTGTTTTGGTGTTGTTGCCGGCAAGAAAGAGAAGGAGAGTTTTGGTGTTGTTACGGCAAGAAGGAGAAGGATATAATAAAAAAATTAAGGTTAATTTTGTAATTATATTTAACCTAATCTAAACAGTCACTCAAATTCCTCCCAAACCCCTCAAATCGGGCGGATTGCAAATCTGCAGATTTGAGGGTGATTGAAGAGAGTCCGAATTAGTCCATCTCCCTCCCCCTCTGCCTCTTTGGAAACCCAAACAGGAGGAAGGAGACAGCCCCCCTCACTCCCCCTCCCTTGCCATCCGTCCCCATCCCTTCCCCTCCCTATCCGTCCGACACCTCCAATCCAAACAATACCTTAGTCAGGAAACATTAAATCAGGTCTAAAACATCAACTCTGCAACTAGTTTCTTCTTTGAACAAGTCTTCTAGCTTTCCTCTTCTTCCTTCCACTTTGACTTGGTCGGCCTTCAAACAAGGACACAAACCATTTTGGTTTTCTTGTACGGAAGATATGATATCCAATCAACAGTCCAAAAACAACTCCACATCCATAGCCTAACACCACCACTCTCCAGCCAAATCTCCAGAAGTCATCTTTTTCTTGGAAGGAGCTTGGTTGTGTCCCATTTCCATCACAAGATTTTGATCATGGAACTCCACACAGTCCAGGGTTTCCTTCATAAGAATCATTTCCAAAGGTGTTGAACTGATTGCCTTATGGTATGTGTTCAACAAGATGATTATTTGAAAGATTCAATACAGAAAGTTGTGTCAAAGATACCAATTCATCTGGAATTTCCCTTACCAGCTCGTTGGAAGAGAGATCCAACCACTTGAGGTTTATCAAATTCCCTAATGACGGTGAGATAGAACCAGTAATGTTGTTATGAGAAGATTAAGCCCTTTGAGAGAACTAAGCTTTCCAATAACATCTGGAATTTCTCCTTCAAACTTGTTATTTGAGAGATCAATGCTAATGAATATGATCAAGATTCCATGCAGCTCATACTCGAATCCTTTCATTATCAATACTAGTGAATATTGATAAGATCCCATCATCATGTATTCAGGGAAATCGTGATCTCTGTGAGGGCCCATCATCGCTCTAAAATTTTCCACGTACCGAATAGGCAAAGGACCAAGAAAATCATTGTTGGAGAGGTCCAGAACTCGTAACTTGGGAAAAGTTGGGCTTTCTTTGATGCTCTGCACAGAACCGTGGAACTTGTTGGACCTTAAGACAAGCACTTGAAGGTTTGTTAGAGATTCCAACCAATGAGGGAATGTGTCCTCTATGTTGTTGTTGCCAACGTCTAGAACCTCTAACTTGCTACAATTCACCAAAGACCTTGGTAATTGCCCATCCATTTGATTTTCATGTAAGTTGAGATTTCGTAATCCACAGCCCTGTAGAAACCCAAATGGTTTATTTCCATCAAAGTAATTGGCCTACAAATTCAACATTGAGCTAGACTTAGGAAGACAATTTAGAATCTTCCCGGTTAAATTATTTTGAGAAAGGTCAAGAATTTGTAGATTTTGTAATCCACAGCCCTCAAGAAACCAAAATGGTATATTTCCCTCCAAATTATTGGCCTGCAAATTCAACACAACAAACTTAGGAAGACAATTTGGAATCCTCCCGCTTAAATTGTTATGAGAAAGGTCCAGAATTCGGAGAGAATCTTGTTCACATATCCATTCAGGAATAGTGCCATAAATGCTATTTTTCGATAGCAGTAGGCTCATCAGACCATTTGAATGTCTTAAGAAATTGTGGAATTCACTCAAGTTACCAAAAGACAAGGAAAAGAAAATTAGTTTGGGTAATGTGAAGTTGGCATTGACATTGATTCTCAAAGACAGATTATTGTAGGAAAGATCAATGGAATACAAATTTTGAAGCCCCAAGATCATGTCAGGTACTACTAAATCACTAAAATGATTTGATGATAAATTGAGAAAACCAAGATTTACTAAATTAGCAATTGAGCTAGGAATTGGGCCTTGGAGTTTATTATTTGACAAATCCAACTCCACAAGTGAGTTTTGCTGGAATTGATTTATTTGACCTTGAAATTGGTTATGACTGAGTTGCAAGTTCACTAACAAAGGTAAGGTGAAAATCCAAGGTGGCAACGTGCCATTAAGTAAGTTATAAGATAAGTCTAGAGACCATAGTTTGGAAAATCTACTTGCACGAAAAGGAATGGGACTAGAAAATTGATTGTGTGAAAGGTCAAGAAAGCTAAATAGTGTGAGGTTTGCAAGTGATGATTAGAATTGAGGTATAGGTAAGAAAGTTGGTATAAGTTCCCTATGGAAGCTGGAATGAGACCAGAAAACTAATCCTGTGAAAGGTAGAGAGAGACAAGTTGTGTGAGATTTGAAAGCGATGATGGGATTTGTCCACTAAGATTGTTAGAAGAGAGGCATAGTATAGTGAGTTGGAATAAGTTACCTATGGAAGCTGGAATGAGACCAGAAAACTGGCTGTCTGAAAGGTAGAGAAAGCTAAGTTGCGTGAGGTTTGCAAGTGACGATGGAATTTGTCCGCTAAGATTGTTAGAATTGAGATATAGGTTAGAAAGTTGGTATAAGTTCCCTATAGAAGTTGGAATGAGACTAGAAACAGATTGTGTGAAAGGCTAAGAGAGCCAAGTTGTGTGAGGTTGCAAGTGATGATGTGATTTCTCCGCTAAGATTATTAGAAGAGAAGCTTAGGAAAGTAAGTTGGGATAACTTCCCTATGGAAGCTGGAATGGAGCCTTCCAAGTTGTAGATGAGAAATAGAGATTTCAATTACTTTAGATCTCCTATAGACTCTGGCAATCCCCTTCCGCAATCCGTGGCTTCTAACCACAAACTTTGGAGAGGACTGCTCCAATTGGAACTTGGAAGATCAATAGTGAGGTTTTTGTTTCCAAGTAAACCAAATATCTTGAGATTTGGAAAGCGAAAAATAATGTTCGGGAAGTTTCCTCTTAACTCACAAGTAGAAAGATCAAGAGTAGTCAAAGAAGAAGAAGGATTCATGAAGAAACGAGGATTAACAGATGTCATGTTCACTCCACTAAGCACAAGTTCGCTCACCTCACTCAAGTTGTGAACAAGATTTCTCAAGGTAGCTGTTTCAAGGTTCAATGAACCAAAATTAGTAGAGAGATTGAGAGAAACCAACTTGGCGAGGTGAGCAATTTCTGCTGGAACTTGGCCCGAAAACTGAGAAGAAGAGATATCAAGATGCTTTAGTCTAGTAAACTGACTGATTTTTGGTGAAATCTTGGAAAGCCTAAAATCAATGAAGGAAAGACTGAGGCTTTGCAGGTTTTTGAGGAGAAAAAGAGTGCTGTTGGAAGGAAAGGTGCCAGAAAGGAGACTACAGCTGAGATCAAGGGCGATGACGTGACCTGTGATATTATCACAGCTAAGCCCATCCTAGGAACAACAATCTATACCTTCCTTCCATGATTCAGTCTTAGAATAAGGTTTGGTATGATAATCTTCACATAGACCATGATTAGGAGCAGTGTAATTGATGGAAAAGGAAGTCTTGAATTGCAACAAAGCAGCAGCCTCCTCATGAGAGCAGAGATTTGTTGTTGAGAAGGAAGAAGCATGTAAAGAGGCTGAGAAGGCAGTTTTAAGACACAGGAAGAAGAAAGGGAGGTAGAGTGGCATAGAGAGCATTGTGAAGAACCCCATATCTTTCGTTGGCGTGGGGTACTCTAGAAGAGTGTATATAGAGTGCTCCAAATTGAGATATACTGTAGAATGTAATATTCATTGTTGACCCATGCTATGCCGCCTGTCAATTTTGTACCCCACTTTCCGACTTCTAGTTTTAAATTAGACGGGGTAATTAATTACAGTCACATTATTACCATGACTTTATGGTAATTGAATATCAGTAGTTTTTTAGGCATGGCGTATATATATTAGGGGAAATTGTGATTTAAAGTTACTTGTAGTTTTAGGGAAACGCACATAAAGATTTGAGATTTTAAAATGTGTATATAACATATTTGTAATTTTGGATAAATATAGATAAAGATTAAAGATATCAAAATATGAGTATAAACACTTAAGATTTGTACTTTATGTAAATAATTACTTGAAATTTCTTAAAAACTCTTAACTTAAAAAAATGAAAAAAAAAAAGAATAATAAAGGTATTTAAGACAATTTTATATAACTTTAAACGGTTATGTATATCAAATACAAATCTTAAGCCTCAATTTGTATATCTTGAAATCTCAAATTTTTATATGCACCCACCTCAAATGATAAATCTATTATATGTACGTTTTAAAATTTCAAATCCTTTTATGTACCAATCTGCTAAATTATAATTTCCCCTATATATTAATATTATGACGGATATTATTTGTCCTGGAATCAGCTATATATTTGTGTGAGAAAATTGATGCGCTGTCCACTTTAATTAAATACTACAAATAATTGAATATAGAACGTATAAAATTTTCCAATATTTTTTCTTTCTTGAATGAATTTAAATGATTAGTGAAAACTTAAAAAGAAAAAGAAAAAACCTTAATTGCAGATATAGATGATTTATAAAAAACTTGACACTGTTTTTTAAGCCCCAACTCTTAAGGGTGTTATTTCAAAGTATCAGTACTTCTTGTTTTGCCTTTTTAACACTTCTATTTTGAGAGGAACAAACCTCTCTTCCAAATTCCCACGAGCCCAAGGATCCATTTTATATATCAAAGAAAGAAAATGTCATAAATAAAAGTCTAAGGGAAATTTGTGTTTAATCTATGTTATTATGTTTTTTTTTTAAGAGATATTTTAATAATTAAAAGTCTAAAATTTTATTTAAAAGATTTCAAATTTAGATTTTAGGATGAATAAAAAAAATTCAAAAAGAGAAAAATTATTTTTTATTTTATAATCCACCATCCATCATATTTAAATAAAAAAATTAAAAAAAAAATTCATGTTATCATTATCGTTTAATTTAACCTCAATTATGGATCATGAAAATAAGACTAACTAATTTTTCACATAAGTTTATAATTAATCACATGAAAAAATATGTTTATCTTCAAAATCCTTAATTCTACTTGACACAAAAGTTTGTTATCGGTGGTAAATTAAGAGAAAGACCTAAATCTTCGATTCCATGCAATCGCAACCCATGAGATGGCAACATCCTCTCATTTTTATGCCTATAACTTTGTGATTTGATCTAATTGATTACAAGAAAAATTTGACAAAACCCAATTGAGTCTTGGTCATGGTGACATGAGTCAAGTCCTTCGCACGGTGTTGTTTAAGTTTTTTTTTTTTTTTTTTTTTTTTTTCCTTTTGAGGCATTTGTTTTTTCGAACTGCTCCTAGCTAGGCTTTAACTGTTAATTATACCATGTCACCATTCTAATGCCACTTGCAAAAGTCAAGAACTTGATCGCATAATTTTTTTTCCCCAAATTCATAATATTTATTTATAACACGTCATTAACACCAAAAAAAAACTATTCATCTTCCCATACATAGATGAGATTAATGAAAAGTTTGGATCTATTCATTTATACACCAAACAAAGTAGGATTTGCAAAGCATTAGAATTTCAAGATGATTTTATTCTTAAAATTACATTTTATCCTTCAAAGCTTTCCTTTTTCAAAGGTTAATCCCGAATTCATATTGATTTGAAAAACATCTTTTCAACGAGACCAAAGATATATTTTATTTGTCAAAGAAAGAAAATGTTATAAGCAGAAGTCTTTCAGTAAGCTAGACTTAGATCCATGCTATCATTAATTTTTCAATTTGGCCTCAATTATCGGTGATGAATAGAAGACTAGCTAGTCTTCCATGAAGTCTTTAATCAATCAAGTGGAAAAATATGTTCACCTTTCAAATCCTAAATTTTACTTGATAGAAAGTTTGTGGTTGGAAAATTGAGAGAAGACCCGAGTTTTTAACTCTTTGTAAATGCAACTGACCATGAGAAAAAAAACATATTTTTTATTTTTTTGTATATATTATTTTAATTTAATTTAATTAACATGACAAAAATTCTCACATAAAATTGACAAAAAGATCTAATTGAGTCTTGCCCGTGGCACCATAATCTGTCTTTCATTGCCGTGGTATTCAATTTATGAGAAAACTCCATTTTCCTTTTTCCCTTCTGAGGGCTCAATTGATTGGATGATGTTTACAAATGAACTATCATTTCTAGTCCTTGTGACCAAGAGCTGATAACTGTATCAATGCCTTATATTAATTTTCAATATCACTAAAATTTTGCGAGAAACAAATAAATGAGGTTCAGTGTATATTATTCACAAGAAAAATCTAAGGATAAAATGATAGAGAAGATTTTTGTGATAATGTCTAGACCTTAGTTTGTCACACACGTATAATTTTCTAACTAGAACAATCACCAATGAAAAGCTAGTGTATTCAGACTAGAGTGCTAGCTTTGAAAGGTCAGTGGTAACGTGATGTGATGATCCCTTCTCAAAGATGGAGCAATCCAATTCTTGTTAGAAGTATTTAACGATGCAACAGATTGGGATATCATTTCAGTGGCTTGAGTTTGGAATCCTAGACATTTTTTTTCAAAATGTTCATATTGCATGACTGAAACGGTTTGACACCTCTATATATAATTGTTGTTATTTTCCTTCCATGATCAAGTCTTAAAATGGAGAACAGTATCATTTAGAAACGCACAGAGTTCAGAATCAGAAGCAGTGTTATTGATGCAAAAGGAAGTCCTGAATTGCAGCAGAGCAGCAACGGCCTCCTCATCAGAGCAGAGCTGTGTTCCTGAAATGAGAAGAAGCATGTAAAGAAAATGAGAAAGCGAGTAACAACATTTAGGAAGGCAGAGAGTGTGCAGAGCACTATATATATATATATATATATATGAAGTATTGGATTTTGATATTTTAGGAATGCTATAGAACCGAATGTGTTGTTTCAACTATGAATCTACAGTTACAATACACCAAAAGGATACATGTCTTAACTTAAGCCAATATATGACCGTACAAGACTTGGTCGGATGAACATTGAAAAGGGTCCGACCACTATGTTCATCTTTCTAGCTACTTTCCTACTTTGAAACCCTTATAAAGTCTGCAAACTAGAGCAAGTAAACAGAAACATTATAAAAAAAACAACAGATATCACAACGACACAAGATAGATATTATTTCAAACAAAGATTTATATGAAGTACACAATGAGTCATCTTGATGCCATTATCATCAATACCAAGTGCGAAAATATTAAGTCATCTGAGCAAATCTTCATCATTGTCGTGACAAAACTTGTCTCAGCTGCAGTGATTAAGGTTTGATGTTCAATGGTCAAAACTAGAATTTGACCTTGTAGTGTACTCTGCCACAAGCTGAGCAAAAGATGAAGACTTGTTTTCCAGCAATCTTGCAGGAGAATCATACCCTTCAATGAGTCCTACCAGTTAACGACAATTAAATCAATTTAATACATACTCTAATTCTGTATCTAACGGGAAAAAATTGAACTTGAAATAAAACCATTCATACCATTATTTAGAAGCAGAACCATGTCACTGTCTAGAACAGAAGTTATCTGGTGTGCAATGGTTAAGACTGCAGAGTCTGAAAAGTGTTCCCTTAGGGTTTGCTGAATCAAATTATCAGTAGCTGTGTCCACAGATGTTGTAGCTTCACCAAGCACTTAGACCTTACTTTTCTTCAGTAACACGCAGCCAAGACAAACCAGCTGTCTCTGTCTTATGCTCCAATTTTCTCCCTTCTCATTAACTGAAGCACTAGAATATAAGACAGGGAATCCATTTTAAACACTGGATTTGAGATCAAACTAGTGCATTACAATGGGGGAGGGGTCCGTGGGGAGAAAAAGAATCAAACATGTAAAATCTAGTCCATTTAATTTCTCCATGAGATGGCCAAGAATGGGCTGGACGATTTATTTCAATCACCAGAGGAGGCTCAGTGCACAGATTCCATTTTACCCATGCTAGCAACATATACAGATTGAGTTCGGATTGTAAATTTTCATGGAGAAAAGAGGGAAAAATAGGAAGGGAGACCAGAACAAGCTCATTTCATTGAAATTCAAAATATAGTCCCACAGCTTACAAAAGTAAACTATCAGCTTTCCTAAAGACATGGATCTATGTCTCCAAAGATCCTTACAATAAAGGCAAAGTACTACAAAAGGACAAAAGTCACATGTTCAATAAACTAAGATATTAAACTATAACAAAAGATGCCAACTGAGCTGTCTTACTTGCATTTCAGTTCAACTGACTTGAAGAACATCAATGCATGAAAATGGAGGCCTGTGGCCTTAGTGTCATGCCTAACTTCAACAATCCTTGACAATAAGGCAACAGACACCAAGCTTTCCTCTAAGAGTTTCAAACCTGGATTTTTGCAGACCTTTAGTGAACAAATCTGCTAACTAATGTTCAGTTAAAATGCAATTCATCTTCAGTAACATAAGGCTCACGAATTTAAAGGGAAACCATGCAAAGCAATTAGAAAGCAGACAATACAAACTTAACACTAACAAACAACTGGAAACAAAAAATGCAACAGACAAAATGGAGGATACAATTTCCTTCACCTTTTCCCTTTCAGACCAAGTACTTTAAGCATTCCCACTAACAAATATGTAACAGTTCTTCCCACAAGAGATAATATCAAGGAAAGCCAAGCCACTGGCCTGACCTAGTGTCACAGCAAACAACATTTGTCAAATAATTTTAAATAGCTACCAGTCATCAGCTAAGTAGAAATGCTGTTAAAAAAAAAAAATCAGCTAAGTAGAAAAGAGTTAAATAGCAACACAGACCAAGGAGTCCGAGAGAGAAAGTTAAAAGTTTTTCAGAAAAGTTTAGTTGCCAGTTCAAGAGGAAAATGGAAACATAAACGGAAAACCTACCACAAATCTAGCCACCACTGTGAGATTGCGAACAGCTACACTTTTCAGAATGATCTCAGCAAGAAGCAAAATAGCAACCTAGGATCATTTGGAAAAATTCAATGATTATAATTTCTTTCTTTTGTTTTTTTTTTTTTCTTTCTTTATTTAATAAAGGTACTATGCCTTTGAACAGATTCAAGATTATTTGATGTTGCTCTGTAAGATAGCTTCAGATTAATAATTTTATAAGTGAGTTGAAGAAAAAACAAAGAGAAAAAGAAACTAAAACATCAGTAAAAATGGAAAATACCCCTTGAAGAAAATAAGCTAAGCACATCATGTACCACATACAAGACCATGTTTTGATTTTCCTGTAAAAAATCAACTCCTCTACCAATAATATAAAAAGTGAAAGATATGCAAATCAATCTGCTATTATGGTAGTACCATATCAAGAATGACTAGTGCCCAGAGGTTTGGATACCTGACACAAATTAGCATCAAATCACCAATGAGATCAAAATTTCTTGATGGCTTGGTTAAAAAATTTTTCTTGTTCTTCCATAAGTTAATTGAACCACATGACTATAGTAGAAACCAGAATCATCCTACGAACAACACAAGACAACAATAATGCTGCTGCAGGAACAACACAGTCAAGATTTAAAATAGCAGATCAGATTAATCTTTGCTAAACTTAACCCAATATTTCAGTCAGCAAGTGCCATTACCCAACAACCACAAACTTCATATATTTATCTTAACCATAAAAGCTACTTAAAGTTAACAAATAACAATCGATAATTGTGAATGTTCTTTAACTTCATATATTTATCTTTTCCAACCTTTTGATATTTCCATACAAAAATTCAGATTTCAATTGCTATTCACTAATTGCAAGAACCA
>BPVZ01000130.1:56593-66827 GCA_020521535.1 Rubroshorea leprosula | reverse complement strand
CATCACTCACAAGGTCCAAATCTGCTAAAACTAGTGATCATTCAAGGAAGAATACAACATGCTGCCATGCACTTGGAATTTGAATTTTCAAATGCTTCAAATTATGAAATACTGGTAGTTTCAGATAATGATCACCTTCAAGAAACTGCAAATGAGAAATGGTAAATATCTATTCAACAAAGTAAAGCAAAAAAGACAATATTTTGAAAGAGATAGAGAGCACAAACCTACATCTTTCTCAAAATAATATAACTTTAGCCTCACCATGTTAGAGATATCTTTGAGAAGCTTAACCAATGCATTGACATCTCGGGAATCACTGACATCAACATCTGCTGACACTAGGGAGGTTGAACTTACAGTGTAGTATTCTGACCCACCGTCTTCATCTTAAAGCTTAAGATACCTCAAATTTGGTGTTCATAACAATTTCACAGCCTGTAGTATTACTATTAGCACACATCAAGATCTTTTTCCATTGTTAATTTTTCCAATGAAACTGAGCTAATATGCAATGTTTTTGCATTTTCCATTAGTACCTAATTCCTAATTCATCTACCAATGGGCAGCCAGAGAGGAGCTTCTTCAAGGAGAAGCAATTCGAAATCTGTACTCCACAAAGGCTAACAATCTTTACACTGTTTAGACACACTGATGTAGGAACTGTTAAAACGAAAGGTCCACCTAGTTTTAGAACTTAAAGTCTTCCGCATGCATACAGACAATGAGGCAAGAAAACTGAGTCTGAATCAGGAACGCTAATATCTAGTTCCTCCACATTACGCATAATTGTAGCAGAAAACCATGATTGAATGCATGATGATTTATGTTCCAACTCACAGCAGAGGATAAACTTCCTTGTGAAAAAAGCATCATGGAGACTCAAAACTCTACCAACAAACTTTACATAATGCTGTGCAGTCGACTCATCTGCAGTGTCATTCTTGAAGAACTCGTAATCATTAAAGTCAAGAATTGGGATTGAAGCCCAAACAAATTTCCACCTTTTTGACAAGATAGTTGCGCAAACTGCTTCTTTGGTCAAAAGAAAAGATAGAATGGGAGTGAGAAGTGCATCAGGCAATGCACTGATCCCATCAGCAAGTCTCCACCTTTTTGACAAGATACTGGTCCTAACAGCTTCTTTAGTTGAAAGAAAAGATCGAATGTGATTGATCAGTTCATCAGGTAACATACTGATCCTATCACCAATTTCCTGACCCCTCTTAGATTTCATAGGTGCTCTGCCAGCCATGTGCAAAAGCGGAAATAAGTTTTAACACTCACTTGATACCTGACAGGGACAAATAAATCCAAGTAAAAGTTAAAGTTTATCAAATAATAATAATAATAATAATAATGCAAGAAACTTTATTAACAAAAATGGTTCACTTTTGACAGAGTACACAACATTCCCTAAATTGTCAACCTAAGTAATGATTGTAATCTATAATTGGATCATATTCTTGAATTATAAACATAACTCATAAAAATTCAAATCAAATCAATCTAGCAAAGGTTTACCTACGCACTGTTCTTGATTTGGCTAATTGTTCTGAACTGACTTAAAACAAAGCATATATGTTAGCACAGAGGGTAGGGGAATGACAATTGATAGACAGTATGTCTTATGCTTGCATGCTGAAGAATCCTGCTGTTGTCCTTCCTTCGAATGTGAATGCAGTAAGAAAATAGGGAAGGATATACTTTTGAAGCAATAATAAGTAGAAATCCTTTGAGTTGGTCATTCGAATGGAAGCAAAGGACCAAAAGGTAGAGGAAGGATGACTTTGACTCTTAAGGCTTCTTCTCTCGCAGCCATGGTTTATTTCATATGGCAAGAAAAAAGGGCAAGCGTTTTAAAAAAAGAGTAAAGTTACAATTGTGCATCTAGTTTCAGTTAGTCTCTTAGCTACTTAGTTGAGTTACATTAATGCTTTGTCATTAATTTTCTGTAAACCTGGAAATGCATGGGTGAAAGCCTTGTGTATAGCCCTATATGGGGAATTTTGGATTAATGGAGTAAGCTTACCATTCCCTTAGAAAAGTGTTTTAGGACTCATCCACTGGTCCAGTTAAATAACCAAACAAGAAAGGAAGTCATAGAATAAACAAATCAAAACCAACTTGAAAAAGAGTGATGATGTGAATATTGTGCTAAGCACACAGAAAGAAATCTACCGTGCAGATCATGCTATAGGACAAGTTCAAATGCAAAATATTAGTTTAAATATAAAACAACATTCAAGAATGCAAAAGCTGCAATTGGCAATTAGGTCTTTAAAATTGAAGAAACTATGAGGTCCATGAAAAGTGAACAAGTTAAGTTGAACAGATTAGAGGAAGAAACTCAAATGGATAATTAGTGAAAACAAGGAGTACCAAATCATTGAACTAGACAAGTGAGGAAGCTGTTTGTTCATTGACTTCTTTACACCAAATGTCATAAATCTGACACTCAATCCCCTTAGCAGCCCTCCATCCCTGGATTGCTATCAAAATTATTCAAATTAAGTGATTGAAATCAAAACCATGTCATAAAGTAGTCAGTGGTACTGGAAACCCTATTATTTGTCCATCTATGATATACCACCACTAACTTTGAAAACATCCATTTTCTTCCAAAAGCATCAATTCCCTAAACACCAAAAAATTGAAGGCAAAGCAAGAATCCAAAGACCAATAACCAAGTTTGACAAAATCCTTATCTCTACAAACATAAATCAAAGAATCTAAGGGTAGTAGCAAAGAGAGCAAAGGTTGAGACTTGAAACAGAGGACAGAGGGCTCGATAATTTTTCTTCAAACAAAGTAATTACATTTTCCATACATAATTAAACAACACCCAATTGCCAAGAAATAAAACCCACAAATAAAAATATCAAAGAAAATTCCTTACCATCAGTTGCCAGAAAAGAAGGGTCTGTGGCGGTCAACGAGCTGCACTCGCCCTATTAGATTTTTTTTTTTTCTTTTTTTGGGGGTTAATGAGATACCTATCTTTAGCTTTAGGATATATGTTTCTTTTCAGATTTCACTCCCCCAACAACCACAGATCCAATCTAATGTCTTAACATTCACCTTCCATGCCATTTCCATCCAAAAGCTTCAAGACAAAACAGAACATGTACAAGAGAAAGAGGGACTTGGCTTTGGTAGATTTTTCTTCTTTTCTCTCCTCTCCATAAAAAGGTTTTCATTGATAGAAACATCAAAGTTCGAATTGTGTTCACAGTGTTCAAGCTTTGTGCTGTCCACAAATGAAAAATGATAATGTTCAAAGCTAAATATAATGGGAAGGTCCAACCAAATCCCCCACTAAAAAGACTCCAAAGGCATAGCAGCAGCCCTCAGTGACAAACCAACACACCACGCACCCAGCCTTTTATTATCCTTAAAGAAACAATTTCCAAATGCTAGCTTCCACCTCTCTTTGGATTTTGCTCCTGACCATTTTCTTCCCTGGACGTACTTTTACCCCTTCACATGGCCACATATATCTGCCTTGTTAGACTTTGCAGCTCAGCTGCCTTTGTCTATTCCAACTTTTAGTCATACAGAATCACATAGCCGGAATGAATGAATTAAAATAATCATCTTTAAGTCCTAGCTATGTCCTATATATATGAGCATATGCATTTGAGGTCTCCTTAAAGTGTGCTTGCATCAATCCCATTGAGGTTCCTCTTCATCTTCCAATGAGTGGAGATAGATTGATCCAATGATCAGTCATCTGCCCATTGCTCTTCTGCGAGAACAGTTCAGACAGTTGAAGAGAGCCAAGGAGATGAGGCAGGAGAAAGAGCTCTTACGGATGTTGCCTGAATCAAGGCAGATCAATGCAGCTATGCCTTATGTGCCATCCAGATTGCTTTTCCACCCTGAACTCATGGTTCAGTTAGAGCTGCCTCTTCAGTGTACACTCAAAAGAGAAGCCAATATGCAGAGCAGGAATACCCAGGTTCAGGCCATTCAGAATCCAATATTGGAGAATTTATGGTCCAGAGACACTGTCATATGTACAACTGACTATGCTGATATTTCAGATGTTGATACATCACTTCATCTGTGAAAAAGTTTTACAATGTTAGTCTATGTAGTAATCCTGTGGTTTCTTTCCGTTATCACATGGATAATTTATTTTCCAGAAAAAATGTTTAAACTTGAGTATTACACAAAAACGGAGCATATGAATTATTATTATGAGTTGCTAAGTTTCATTTAGCAAACTGAGCCACCAAATGAAGCATCTCATAGGATGAGCAATATAAAAGCAGATTCCTATATGAACAAATGCATGCCCTCTTAATAGCATTGATTTCAGAAAGTTACAAGTGCAAGAGACTGCATGATTGCTAGCTACATGCATTTTCTTTCCTAGTTTTTTTACTGAAATCCATTCAGTGCTTTTACCCTACCTCAAGTCTATATATCTGATGCCTTTCCTTTACATCTTGATGATTGGATCCATCTTCATCATGCTTATCATCATCATCATCATCTTGATTAACCCTTTTGAGGACAACTTTGATGCTCTCACCAGCCCTAGGGATGTATCCAAATACTTCACATACAGAACCAGATATTGTCTCACACTGATATTCCTATGGAACAGCATGGTGAACAAAGAAACAATGAATAGAAATATCAAATTTAAAAGTTAAGGAACATTTTGATAGTTATTTACAATGTGAGATTAACTGTGCCTTTATTTCAAAATGAATTGAAAACCACATTGCACTTTTAACTATTTACTTTATCCTCTCTCCTTTTTCTTTTTCATTTGTTTTTTCTTTTTTTTTTCTTTTCAAGCAGTGTTCACTTAATCATAAAGCATAATAATCCCACAACAGTCACAATAAACAGAATTTCATCCACAACTGAGATCAGAAATATCAAGTTTATAAGCCTGGCTATTTTTAAGATTCCTATGATCAACTACTATGTGGCAGAGAATGAAATTTTAATGAGGCTGTGGAAATGGCAGGAGAAGTGTACAATACAGAAATAATCCTAATAATTGATTTTTTAGCTTTAAAGTTCAAATACTCCATTCGGTGCTCTATACATCATAACAATGAAAACTAGGAAGAGGGTGGAATAACATACCTCTGGCATTTTGATGTTCAAGTCCTCAGATAGCAAATAAATACTAAATAGATGTGTTGGCATCAACATCATATACTCCCTCTGCTCTCATTGCAATATAGCCAGTTTTCTTCTGAATCTCCTCCTGTTAATACTTAATGCAATTGGCATCAAATGCATAAAATAAGAATAACTTGAGAATCATTACATATATATGTATAAATGTATCACTTAAGAATCAAGTAGAGGTCAACCTTGTAACACTAATTGATATGAGACCTATAGAGTAAAGAAATATCTACATGACATGAGCAGTGACATGAAATTCTTTGGTGACATGGAAAATACAGACAAAGTACATGCCAAACTAAATGAGAGCAAAAACTGATGGAATAAAGTTGCATCTAGATCAATTGGTCTGCAGAAATTTAGCAGCACATGTATAACACCAATTTGTTTTGGACTTCATCAACAAATTTTCTTAGCATCCCCTTGCTGAGGAATAATAGAATGCAATATCTAAAGTTATCTATATGGTTAAAAGACTTGCCCCCAATAACAGATTCAATAACAGAACATTAAGGTCATTCATTATGTAATTAGGCCTACCTTCGAATCATTTTCATCAAAGATTTCTCCAACAATCTCCTCAACCACATCTTCTAAGGTTACTATCTGCTCCATCAAAAAATAAATGCGTAAATATATAAAATCAATCTGTCAAAAAAATGAGTGCAAATACTGTAAAATAAGCAATCCAAAAGGGAGAGAAAACACATGCATATTAAGTTCTAGACTATTTGTGTTCTCATGGTGTATATTCCACTCTCATCTGAACTTCAGAAGAAAAATGATTTCAAACATATGAGAGAGCATTTGAGTTTCAACTGCAGGGAACTCCTCTTTGTCTTCTTTACCATGTTGAACCTGATACCAATGTTATGTGCCAAAGCTTCTGAAGTTGTAAGATTAGAACAACATTCTAAGGCTAGGTGCAAGCTCATGAATTAAGGTATTGAGGGGTCACACCAACCATTTAGATTTTAAGTGGTCAACATATTATCCTGTTTGACTTTTCAGCATTATACGTTTCATTGGGTTTATGTTATGGCATTTGGATGCCAACAAACAATGAACAAATAATACAATGAACATCATTAAATATCAACTAGAGAAAAAAGTCATGGGTTACCAGGCACAAAGTAGGCAGGTTTGTGAGCTATGTCTCCCACACTAGAACCTTCAGGTTGCTCACCCTTCACCAGTTCCCAAAAAAAGAGAGAAAAATCAAAGTGATTAAAAATCTGCATGCTATGATATTGATATTGTTGCATATAATTGTTATGAAAAGTTCTAATGATGGGAAAAAGGATGTGTCGAAGGGGGAAATTGCTTGACCTTCTGAACAAAATCAAGTAGATCCATTGTATATACAATGCCAACTATATTGTCAACATGCTGCTCAAAACTAGGTACCCTGTAAACATGTCTTTTAACAAGTTTCTTGAGGGAGACAAAGCCTTAGAGATGAATGACCAATTTCCTACCTTGAATATTGGTGAGTCACCCGCCGATGGTGGAAATCAACAAGAGTTGCACTTGCATCAATTGCAACCACATCGACAAGGGGTGTCATGACCTCTCTAACATGAGTATCCTTTATCTCTAATACATTTTCAATCATATCCTGCAAGGAATTCATAAAATTAGGGCATCTGAACTGTAAACAAACAGAAAGGCACCTGTTGGCAAAAAAATTAAATTGGATTTCCTCTAGAATTTGATTTTTAAACCAAAATTGGTAGATAAATATATGGCAAGGAAAAGATATGCTCTATTGTAAATGTGCAACCAGAGTCAAGCTTTGTTGATACTTATCAATTTCATCCCAGTAAAGGAATTCAGAAACTGAAGAAACTTTTGAATTCTTATTTGAAACAAAAAAGACACTCAGGCTAGTACAGTAAAGAAAAATTAGCTTATTTCACTACCTGCTCTTCCTTCTTTATTGCTCCACTCAACTCTGCCCCACGTAGCATCAGCTTTAATTCATCTTCAGTAACATAAGGTTTACTAATTTAAAGAGAAAACATGAGGAGCATTCATAAAGCAGTCAATACAAACTTACACTAACAAACAACTGGAAACAAAAAATGCTACAGACAAAAAATAGGATATGATTTCCTTCACCTTTTCCCTTTCAGACCAAGTAATTTAAGAATTCCCGTTGATAAGTAAGTAACAATTCTTCCCAGTGGATATAGTATTGAGGAAAGCCATGCCACTGGCCTAACTTAGTGACACAGCAAACAGCATTAGCCAAATAATTTTAATTTGCTAGCAGTCATCGCCTAGGTAGAAAACAGTTAAATAGCAACATAGACCAAGAAGTTTGAAAGAGAAGGTTAAAGTTTTTCAGCAATGTTTTAGTTGCCAGATCAAGAAGAAAATGGAAATTTGAATGGAAAACTTACCACAAATCTAGCCACCTCTTTGGGATTGTGAACAACTATACTTTTTGGAGTGATCTCAATAAGAAGCAAAATAGCAACAATAGAATCATTCAGGAAAAATTCGATGATTATGATTTCTTTCAATCTTTTATGTTCTTTTTTTTTTTTTTTTGGTGGAAAAACGCAAGCTTTTCTATTGCATGAAAACAACATATCTACAATAATCACCCTAGGCATACCAGGGGTTAACATATCACCTGACTCTCAAAATTACAACTGCAAAAAGTATAAGAAAATTCCTTTTTTCTTCTTTATTTAACAAAGGTGCTATGCCTTTCAGTGTGCACAGATACGTATAGACCAGAAACAAATTCACTTAGAAGAAAAGGAAACAAAGAGTATAAAAATATCAAAGATCATTTGTTGTTGCTCTGTAGGATAGCTTCAGATTAATAATTTTCTAAGTGGATTGAAGAAAAAAAAAAAGAAGAAGAAAAAGGTAGTAAAAACAGAAAATACCCCTTGAAGAAAATAAGCTAAGCCTGTTGTGTACTGTATACAAGACATTTATACAGTACATGGTTTTGATTTTCTAGTAAAATATCAACTCCTTTATCAATAATATAAAAAGAGAAAGATATGCAAATTAATCTATTATATCCAGAATGGCTAGTGCCCAAAGGTTTGGACAACCATAATGTCGAAAAAAGAAAAATAAAGAATGACCAGTGCCCTAGTGTTGAAACCTAAAATACTGATTCTCTGGCTCAAAGGCCCTAGAGTCTCAAAAGATCCAGCTCATTTATCATTACCACCTTCCCATTATCATTGAGGTAGAGGGAAAAAAACCACATGATAAACAACCAGCCCACCCACCTTTTGATTATTCTGCGGTCTATTAGAGTTACCCAACATGATTTCTTATTTGTTCTTACCTCATTGTTTACAAAGGAAGCACAAAACTTTGTAATAGTCAACTCTACAACTCAGGTGCTAACTTAAAGAGATTTATCCTTAGGCAATTTAAGCATTTTACTCCAATTTACTACAAATTCACAATGTGTTACATACAAGCACAAATATAAGCAGGCAAGGAGGTTGGGTCTGTGGGACACATAGAGAGGATAGAATTTTTATGTACATACAGTCAAATATAGCTGTTGCTGCACTAACACCAGCTTCTCCAAATATAGCTGTTGCTGCATCTGTCACTAAAGCAATTGCTCCAATATTGACCAGCCTAGTGACAAAAACAGAATCTAAAAATAAATCTCACACACCAAAGTTAAACATAGACGCATAAATAAAACTGGATCAGTTAAGTGATTATGGGAAAGACTAGCACTTAGTGCCAATAAGAATGGTGGTCAAAAACCAAGTTACATCACTGTGAAGCATTTGAAATACACCATCTTCAGACTCTTTTTCAGCCAGCTCATGAACCTGACACAAATTAGCATCAAATCACCAATGAGACCAAAGTTTCTTGATGGCTTGGTGACATTAAAAAAAATAAATCATGTTCTTCCATAAGTTAATATGAACCACATGAGAATATAAGAAACCAGCATCATCCTCCAAACCAAACAAGACAACAGTAATACTGCTGCATGAACTTTACTATCAAGAACTGAAATAGGAGATTAGATTAATCTTTGCTAAACTTAACTCAATATTTAAGTCAGCAAATGCCACAACAACCACAAAATTCATATATTTATCTAAACCATAAAAGTTACTGAAACATTAACAATCAATAACTGTGAATGTTCTTCAACTTCATATATTTATCTTTTTCAACTTTTTCGATATTTCCATACTAAAATTCAGATTTCAATTGCTATTCACTAATTATAAGAACTATCAATCTTCAAACCAAGAAAGCAAACCTTTCATGACCACGGTGTACTTATAGAAGTCTCTGCCATGAGAAGAAGTCTCTGCCATAAGAAGAATGCAGATAGACGTAAAAGTGCAGTCAAAATCACACCTTGCTCTTTGAAAATCTTAAGAACCATAGAAACCTTAGGCCACGCATTCCTCAACAACAATGCCCACTGCTCAATCACTCCATACCCTGCATTCAACACTTCCTCCACCACAAGCACTCTCTTACACGCGAAAACCAAAAGACAACAAAGCATTGCCCCAATAAAGACTCCCCGCTTCAGCAAAATCTCAGAGACTCCAAATCCAGGCCTAAAACCTCAGCTTGGTCACCACCCAGATCATTGTTTTCTTCACTTAACGATCTTAGATGAGCTCTACTGCCAACAATGCCAGGTCTCCGCAATATCAAACTATAAATTCCACTAAAATTGGACTGATTGAAACAACTAGGGACTACACGACATGGAAGGTGATTACTTTTGGATGAAAATTTTATTTTTCAAATTTCGATTGTGTTGCACGAAAGGGGAACACTTGGATCCGGAAATGAAGGAGGGTCGCCTAATAACAGCGGGTTCAGATGCTATAACCCCCACAATAGTTATAGCTGAAGGAAAATGCTAAAAACTTCCAAAAAAGAAAAAAAGAAAAAAAAAGGAGACGCAAAATTGTATTCCCTTTCCCAATCCTATTCCACCTTGTTCCTGTTGGAACTGTGCATGCTAGGTGATGAAGTAAAAACAGAGGTTGAGGGAAGATAATACGGGTATTGATGGATTTGCTACTGATGGAGCGGAGGAGTT
>BPVZ01000129.1:622621-634853 GCA_020521535.1 Rubroshorea leprosula | reverse complement strand
AAATGAAGAGAAAGAGAGCCTGAATGGAGGAGAAATGGTAGAAATGAGGGAAAATTACAGTGGAGAAACCAAGGAAGCCGAAGGACTGCTCACGCCATTGCTCACTGCTCAAACAAGAAGTTGCTAGCCTTGCTCATTGCTCAAGCAAAGAAGGATAAAATCTATTGGAAAAAAAAAGAGTAGATGAGGAGAAATAGAGCTTGAATGGAGGAGAAATGGTATAAATGAGGGAAAATTACAACAGAGAAACCAAGGAAGCCGAAGGGATGAAGGGATGGGGTGGGTATCAATTTTAGTGGGGATTATGTTGACACGTGTGGGTGTGGAATTGGATGTTTGTTTTTCATATATATATATACATTTAAAAATTTTTGGATAAAAAGGGTAGCTAAGTAGGTGTAATTTAATTTAAACAATAACTTTTTTACCAAGTTTTTTTATTTTTAAATTTTTATATTATCATATATTATATTATTAAAATTTAATTTTATTAGAATTATTATAAATTTTAATCTTATATTTGATTTTTTATTGTCAAAATTTTAGTTATATTAATATGAAAATATAAATTTTTATTATTTATTTATTAAATTTAATAAACTCTTGATTTTACCAATTCGATTTTATGATTCCGATTTTACCTACTCAAAACGATTTTAAGTAAAATCTTGATTTTGACAACCTTGGTTGCAACACCCATGTCTTCTTCAGGGTTGTCTCCTCACACAAGTTCTCCACCTTTCTTCGATGCCATAGATTATTGGAGATTAGTTGGCTCCTTATAATACTTGTCCTTAACTGGTCCTGACATTTCATTTTCTGTCAATAAGTTGTCTCAGTATATGCCTTGTCCCATTGAGATGCATTGGCAAGCTGTCAAACGTATCTTATGATATCTAAAGAGTACTATGTTCCATGGACCACTGATACGACCCACTTCTAATCTTGTTCTTCATGCTTTTAGTGATTCTGACTGAGCTGGTGACAAAGACACATGTGTCTCCACTACTGGCTACATTGTCTTCCTTGGTGCTACACATATCTCCTAGAAGGCCAACAAACAAAAAGCCATTGCTTGAAGTTCAACCAAGGCAGAGTATAGAGCTCTGGCAGCTACTTCTTCTAAGTTAGTTTGGGTACTACATTTGTTGACTGAACTTGGCATTCATGTTGGTGCTCCACCAGTGCTTTACTGTGATAATGTTGGGGCCACATATCTCAGTAGTAATCTAGTTATGCATTCTTGTATAAAGCACATCGCAATTGATCTTCATTTCAATCGAGATCTCGTTGATAAGAAAATTCTTCGTGTCTCCCATATTGCCTTTGTCGATCAACTTGCCGACGGGTTGACCAAGCCACTACCTTCATCCCAATTTTCCTTGCTGTGTTCCAAGATCGGTGTCACTAGTGGCTTCACCATCTTGTGGGGGCGAATTAAGGAAACACATAATACTGCAGCACCAATCATGGCTCAATTTCATACAAGGGATATCAAGTCTCGATTCCTCTCACAATTAGTTCTGCCAATCATGTATTCTGCATTAATAAGGATTTTGTGTATTATGTATATCTCTATTTTTACTAGCTCTTTCCATAAGAGTTAATTAGGGCAACATCTCAATCTGTATATATATATATATATATATGTAACTTCAGTGAACAATAATATTATCGTTTATTCTCAGCCTCTTATTTCACCTTATTATTATGTATGTCATACTAGCTAGATTATGAATGGATGAGTTAATGGAGAGTTCCTTAATTAATCTATTTTGATTGCTTTTTTATTTATCAGCAAAGAAAAATTATATTAAAATAGTACAAAAAGTATTTCAATCCACTACAAGTTATAAAATTGGGTTACAAGGTACAAGTTAAGAGAAGGTAAAAGTTGCCTAATTGATAAATCCAAGCATGTTAGTTCTAATTAATACTGCATAGCCACACTTTGATGAACGAATTGATCCAACTCATTTACATATTTGTGACGTATGTTACGTAGTTGAGGAAGCCTTCCACCCTATTTATTAAGTTCAACCACCATGGTTGAACCTTCTCACCCTAAATCCCAAGACATAACCTTCCTAGAGTCACATTCAATTATTAGGTTATAGAGAGCATTAGTTTCTCCAAAATATCAAAACCAGCCTATGGCATAGGACTTGCCACAACTAAGAGCATTCCATTGGATCACAGGGAAATCAAAGGCACTAGGGTTTGGGTTCAATGGTTGGATATTAGAACCCATTGTGGGTTTGAAAATGTGAATTGGAAGCATTGTAAATATATTAGCCGAAGTTTCATGTTGTGACATTATTAATATGGATGTAAAGCAGTGGCGGAACCATAATTCTATGTAGGGTAGGGCCTTATGACAGTTGGACTAAAAGTGTCAATTTTTCAGTAGTGATCTCACTATGCTTATTTGAAAAAAAAGAATATTTCAAATTAACAATAAAAAATAAATAAAAATAACTAGTAAATAATGATAATTATTAGTATGTTTTTTTACTTATTTACTAGTCTCCAAAGTAATTGTTTAGAGTTGTCATGCCTATAGTTTTTTTTTTTTTTTTTTTATTGTTGTTAGTAATTCTTCAAAAAAACAAATAAGTTGAAGAAACTAATGAGTTGTCCAATAATTACATGTTAGACAATAATCTATTTTGAAAGACTTTAAAAAAGTTAACAAACTTATTTTTAAGGTATAATTGTTTGTACTATGAATTTATTATTTTATAATTACTTTTTATTTATGCTTAAGAATTTGAACAAATTAAAGAGCATTATTTCTCAAATAATATACAAAACTTTTTTTTCTTAAGTCCTAAATTATGTCAATTTTATTAAGATTAATTGTGTTAATGTAATTTGATCTCTTGGTGGTTGCTATATGTGCACCAATTTGTATATTTTTGCATTTGTCAGCAAATTCTCCAAGGCCTGTACTAATAGTATGCTGGAATTGGGAAATGAAGATGGACATAAGAGAAACAGAGAGAGAAAGTGTATTTTAAGATTTTTTTTTTTAATATTCTGAAATTATTACTTATACTAGATAAAGCATCAATGAAGTTTTCTTTTGTAAATAATTTTCACATTATGGAATATTGAAGTCCACTAATGGGCCAAAAAATGTTAGAATTAAAATCCTTAGTTAAGAGCAATTAAAGTTTGTTTCTTTAGGTATTAAATTGATGAAATTTAATGTCTTACTTAACTATTTATATCAATTATCAAGGTTGAGCCTTCCCTCTTTTAGCTTGCTTTTTCTTAATATTTTTAGTGGGAAGGTTAGGGCCTTAGTAGTTCCGCCACTTATGTAAAGGGTTGCAGAATCTATTGTACGCCAGGTAATAAGATTTATTTTTGCTATGCAAGAGAAAAAAAAAATGCACAACACAAGATTTTCCATAAACATACATTGATATAAATACTATTTTATTCAAAACACTCTATAATATATTTATTAAAAAATTATTATTTTTAATTTTAAATTAAAAACAAAAAAAAAAAACCATAAACTTATAAATTTTAATAATTAAAGCAGTGAGTGTTGACAAGATGTTGAATGATAAGATATATTAAATATTTTCCTCCATGATAACGTCATCCTTGTCTACTCATCATTTTTTTTTTAGAACTAAGCAAACTATTAGAAGAAAGAAGAAATATTACAATTGTCTTAATAAGATTTGAATCTTAACATAAGATATTTGATACATACTGACAATTCACGGGCGATTGCTACTGCCGTCATTTCATAGTTTGATTGCATGTCGATTGTTTCCATTCATTCTTAATTTCAAATTGCAGGTAGAGGGATGGAGATTGCTGATTATTAATACCATATATTAAGCTAAAGGACTGCTAGTACCGTCATTTCTTGATTTGATTGCATGTTGTTTGTTTCCATTCATTCTTAATTTCAAATTGCAGGTAGAGGGATGGAGATTGCTGATTATAAATACCATATATTAAGCTAAAGGACTGCTAGTGCCGTTATTTCTCGATTTGATTGCATGTTGTTTGTTTCCATTCATTCTTAATTTCAAATTGCAGGTAGAGGGATGGAGATTGCTTATTATAAATACCATATATTAAGCTAAAGGACTGCTACTGCCGTCATTTCTCGATTTGATTGCATGTTGTTTGTTTCCATGCATTCTTAATTTCAAATTGCAGGTAGAGGGATGGAGATTGCTGATTATAAATACCATATATTAAGCTAAAAAATGAAAAGATTAGATTTGGCCAACCAAACACCATTAATTGTCGAGATTTCTAATCATTTTTTTGGTTAAACATTTGTCTTTTCTGCTTTCAGGTGGTTGGTTGATAGCTACAGTCTGTTTTCTTTCTTTTTTTAGCTACCATCTTCTGGTAACTGTATATTCCAATTATTTAACGCACTATCTTTTTTTTGAAACAAGTGTAATTTTAGGGAAAGGGGAAAGGGGATTTGGGTTGGAAACTGCACCTTAACCAAGCTGCCTATAAGACCAGCTGTTCTAACGCACTATCGAGTAAGAAGTTTCCTCTCTTTTTGAGATGTGGTGATGGGTGGAAAACGTGGGAAGACAGGACAGATTGGTCAAAACCAAACACAAAAGGCTCAATTATGTATACAATTAAAGTGGCCAATCACCTCATAGCTTAGTGGCAAACCAACCTAAGCGATAGGCATGCGATTTTATAGGGTTTAAGCTTAGCAAGTTGCAATTTCATTTCTCCCCATGGCCCCATTGTAAAAATTATCCTTAGCTCAATAAAATGTATATCATAGTAGCATAGTATTTATATCATAGTAGTAGTTTTTGTATTTGAGTCAAAGATAATAATGAGAGAATTCTTCCTCAATGAACTAAGAATAAACAATGAATTTAAATATAATATGGATTTTTCTACTTATAATTAATTGGTTAGAATAAATGCTATTTAATCTACAATTTAAATAATTTAGTGTCAATTTTTTTAGTAAAAATAAAAGATCTTAATTTTGAGTGGCATATCATATAAGTGGAGTGAATTAAGGGATAAAAGGAAATTTTCTCTTATTGTATAACCTAAGATTAAAAAAAAAAAAAAAATTGGATGCTAACAAAATAGTAGTATATCTTAATCATTTGTGGATCCTACAAATAAGAAAAAAGATTTTTAATTAATTAGAACAAGCAAATCAAGGGACAAAATTTTTTTTTTGATAATTTTGAATATGGACAATTACTGAAACATTTTTTTAATTCAACACATTCTACACACATTCATTAAGAAATTTATATTTTCAAATTTAAATTTAAGGTGAAAAAACTTTCAATTAAAAATTTTAATAACTGGACTACTAATTATTAGTGAGTACATTAAATTGAAAGTTGTACTAATTATTTCCCTTTAAACATTGATTATAATCCCACACAGCCCCACATAATAAATCGGCCGTGCTATTTATATCGTTCAAACCATTGCTCCTTAATTAAAACATACTGCACAGAACTTATATATGCTGATCAAAGAAGAAAAAAACATGCAGAACTTGTACATGACGAACATAAAAGCTTCAAATCACCCTTACAAAAAGATCCAAAAGATTATAACGCACTGCACTCATAATAATTACGTAGTAAAGAAAGTTGAAGTTGCACCATCCATAAACGTCCCAAGCCTTTATTCCTCATATCATATGTATGGTTTTATTCATTATATATAGCATACAAACACCATTTTCAATGTGACCTTTTGGAATATGGTTTAGGCTTGGGTGAGATAAGAGTCGATATCTTTGGACATTTGAACAGCCAGATCAAGCAGTGTCTCAGGGTGTGCAACACTTTGGTTCAGCTTTTCGTATTCAAAAGTCCAGTGCACAACGCTGCCGTTGCCCTTTGGAGTAGCTTGAATTTTTGACACAAAGGTCTTGTACTGCTTCAGCACGTCTCCTTCTATCAATTTCAATGTGATTGAGTTGTTCACTGGATCTATCGCTTCAACTTTCTGCTTCCCAACTTTAGCCTCCCCATCTTTGGTCAACCGTAAGAACAAAAAACAATATATATAACGATCTTAAATATATCAGGGAAAACGTTTTTTTGCAGTCCAGTCTGAACAGCAAAAATATGGACACTAAATATACTAATTTTATGACAAGCAATAACACGCATACCAGGGTAACAACTAAAAATTCTTAAGACACTAGTGTGTAATGGATTTTGTATCTATATAAATATATGTACATATATATATATATAAAGTTCTTCATATTTTGTATGTGTTGGGTATCTACCATGAACGTAGTTCCAGCCGATGACTGAGCCTTCCTTTCCTAAGTCTCCTTCGTGTAAATTACAGGCTTGTATCTTGTCAGGGGACATGGTGGATATATGGTGAGGTCTGCTGCAAAACACTTCATGGAACTTGTTTGCAGGAGCCTTGATCTCTACATCAGCTTCCAGCTTACCATATAGAGACATTTTCTTTGATTTTCCTTTCCTTCGTTTTAACTGGTTTAAATTTCTTTACGGTAAAGTAATGCATTGGGTTAACCTTTTATAGAGTGTCCGCAGGGTGATCCCTGTTATTGATATTGCTCGCACAACATGGTAAATACTTCTTCTATTAGTATTTAGTATAAAATCAATTAATTAGAGGTAAAATGCAAATTTTTTTGAAGACACAAAATTAGAAGTGGTACACTAATATTTATAAAATTATAAAATTATACGTGTAAATTAATTACTAAATGTGAAATTTTCTTACTTTAATACTCCAGGTTACATTCTAGCCTTGTATCGAGGTCGGGACTAGAAGTGAGTTAACAACAACAATCCACCATGGGCAGTCAACCACTGTTGAAAATTGCCTTGATTTTCTTATTTTTGCTTTATTATTCATGGGATTGATTGCTCAAAACAACTTAGTTGAGGGGACCAAATTTAGAGGTGCTTACTTCTTTGGCTACTACTCTCTTTATGCTAAAATAATTATTGTTTTTTAATTTAAAATTTTAAAAATAATTTATGTGTTTATTTATATTAACCTTAAAAAAGAAATAAAATACAAAGAAAAATATTTTGGGATAGAATAATAATTAAAGTAAAAAATAAAAAATAAGTTTAAAATAAGAAAATAATAATTAATTTATAATAAATTTAAAGTTAAAAAATAGTTATTTTGAAATAAAAAAGAGTAGAAAAAGAAATGATAGTACTGTTGCTATGTTGTAGTAATTTTTTTGAAATGGACATTGTTTATTTATATAAAATAATTTATTTTGCTGTTATAAAAAAAAAAAAAAAGGACTTCCTTTGTGTTAGGAAAATAAAAAATATGATTTTTTATTTTCTTTCTAAGGTTTTGTTTCCTGTTTAGATTCATGATTCACATTGTTCATTTTAAAATATAAATTATTGATGAAAATCTAGTGGGGCAATAATTACAACTACGTATATTTTTTTGTATTTTAAATTAATATTAATATTACTTTTTTTTAACAGATTAAAATTATTTATATATTAATCAAGAGTGGGAAAAAGAGGTTCCATAAAGTTCAAATATATGATTTATGAGAGGTGAACAATCTTAATTCAAAGTTCATACCATTGGATCGGAGTAGACCGTTCATTAATATTATCTATTTTAGTGTTAAACAAAAACAACATTTATATAAATTCATTTTTTTTTTTTATCAGCAAAATTCAACTTGATTATGCAGAGTACAAGGGGTACTCTAACCCAATTACAGATTTAAATTATAACCAATGGAAACAAAATAAAAGTAAAGAAAACAACTTGCTACTTCTACATCTATACCCGTCCTTTTTGATGCTGATGGAACTCCTTCTGCCTCCTCTTATGATTTCTCATAGCCGCAGCGCACTCATGTGGATTTAACTTCCAATCCCAAACAGAAAATACGCATCCCTGCACTTTATTCTTAACCCAGAAAAACGTCTTTTCCTTTATCATATTCAACAACCCCTCCTTAAGAGCCACATCTCCCTGGAACACTATACAATTCCTCCAATACCATATATACCATGATGTAACAAGGAAAATACTTGCCCCCAATTCCTTCCCTACCACCTTACCCAACCCATACAGAAAAAATTCTGCTACCCCCTCCAATATAGGCGGCAACACCACCTCAATACCCCACCAAAACAATACCTTAACCCAAATTAACCACACTTCGTTACATGTACAAAACACATGATTAGTATCTTCCACCTCCTCCTTACACAACCCACACATTAAGCCCCCCTCTAACGCCACACCTCTCTTATGCAAATTCCATTTTGTTGGAAGTCTCTGAAGGCATAATCTCCACCCAAAAAAACTTACTTTAGACGGTACTAATCAACACCAAATTAACTTACACAACCAGTCATTAAGAATAGCATCCGTCGATTCTAAAAACTCATAAGCTTGTTTCACCACATACTTCCCATCTGAAGCATGCCTCCACTGCCAACGATCTTCAACCCCTACCTTGATACAGACTCTACTCAACACCTCCCACAACATCAATTCCTCATCCTTCTCTCTTCCAAACCTCCCTCTCCTCCAAATTATATTCCATCTCCAACTAACTTCCTCCCACCCCCCAGCTCTCTAACTAATCCCTCTTTTAAATTATATAAATTCATATAATGTTGATGTCACATCTTGTGGAATTTTGGCCTGTCAAAATCTTCAATCATGTGACATTACCCAAGTGGTGCAGGAGGGTGATTTATATTTTCTAGAGCAACCTGAAGTCTTCTTAAGTTGACTTCACTAGCATCAATCTGGATTGATTTAGAAATTGTATTCATGAGGGATTATCTGTTTGTTTTTAGTTTATAAATTTTTTTATTTTTAAAATTTTCAGAACTAAATTGTTTTATTTTTAATTTTTAAGGATTGGTTCTACAAATATTTTATTTGAGAGTTAACATATTTTATTAGTTTACTAGCTAAAATGTTTAAACTTTTTAAATTCATGAATTAAAAATTTTATTATATAAAGTAAATGGTTAAAAGTTTTAAATTTAGTAAGATAAGGGGTTAAATACAAATTTTAACTGCAAAAAGTTAGGCATAAAAATACTTTAATAAAGTCTATCCGAAAAAAGCTAAAACATCTTAATTGATAAAGTAAGAATGAGGATGTTTTAATCTTTTTTTATGATATTTTAATAAAATAATATAATTTTAATTTCTTTTTTCTTTTTACATGTTATATATCTTGCTGATAAATATTAATCTCATATAAAAATAGTGAGAAATAAAAAAAATATTTTATTAGAGAATAGATAATTAAAGTTGAGAATCAAAAAATTAAAGTAGGAAAAAAATATTTTATTTTAAAATATAAAAAAATAACTGTTATTCTAAAATAAAAGGAGAGTAACAACTAATAAGATCAGTTTTTTTTTTAAAAAGAATTTTATATTTTTTTGTGGATTATCAGCTTGGTTCTAACCTCTCAAAAAAAAAATTTTCTTTAATCATTTTGCGGCAATGTGTTGTGCAGAGATTTCTAGGTCCCTGGCAGTTTTATTTTTACGGTTCTTTTGTGATAAAATGCTATTTTAGTTACGATTTTGTAATTTGTATAGTTAATGTTCAAAGTGGGGTATTTTGGTGACTAATTTTTTCATTCTATCACAATTGCAATGCTTAGTAGTGACAATTTTAAAATTAATTAGTCACAATTTTTTTTTTTTTTTGTAGTGTAGTGACAACAAGTCAAGAAACTGATCAGCACAGAGAAATAAGAACAGGGCAAATGCACCAATATGGCATACTGAGCTCTTGAAAAGTTTCATATCAAAGCAAATTAAAGAAACATTCAGTATTCATTATTAATTAAGACACATACAGAATTCATGTAGTTATTCGAAACAAACAGAAATTCAAACACTCGTGCAATACAAGACCACTGAAAACATCCAAGGATGTTACATTGTTATTTAGCATATATATATATATATATATATATATGTTGGTAGTAGCCCCCACATATGTAAAAGGATATGTTTGCTTAATTAGCACTGGTGAGGTGGGTATCGATTTCCTTGGAGAGTTCAGCTGCAAACTCAAGGAGTGCCTCTGGGTGTGAAACACCGGGATGCAGCTTCTCATATTCAAGTGTCCAATGCGCCACACAACAATTTCCCTTGGAAGTAGCTTGAACTGTAGCTTTGAAGCTCTTAAACTCATTCAACAGATCTCCTTCAATCACCTTGAAAGTGACCAAGTTCTTCACTGGATCAACTTTTTCCACTAACTCCTTCGCGATTTGAGCTTTCCCATCTGTTCATTTAAACCAAAATTTAAAAGTGAATTAGTACTTACTAGCTTCAAAACTTTAATTATTTAAAGATATGAAAAAATTAAGTCTCTCGTACCGTGAACATAGTTCCAGCAGATGATAGAGCCCTCCTTGCCCCATTCACCTTCGTGTAACTCGACTCCTTGGATCTTAGCAGGGGAGACGTTGGAAATGTGGTGAGGTCTGCCGCAGAACACTTCATGGAACTGTTCAGCAGAACCCTTGAGCTCTACATCAGTCTCCAGCTTCTCGATGAGACTCATTTTTTTTTTCTCTCTTTTTAATTTGAATTAAGAATATCAGTAATGATTCTCAACACTCGAGTCTTGTGGTGGCGAAGGGGAGTGCTCTGGCTCTTCGCTTTTATAGAGTTAAGGCAGCATTAATCCTCTCAAGTTACATTTTTCATCTACATGCTATTAGTAGCCAATTGTAGTCTTCCATCTCATGGCAAGAAGGTTCATGTTGTCATTTCCTCCTCATGATATGATAATTTATTAGGTATTTGGTCGGTTTTGATTCCAACCCTACTAAAAAAAACTTATATCACATTATTAATCCCAACTTATTATCATTATTTTTCGTCTTAATTAAACATGTAAGGGTCTTGGCGTTGGAAATTAACGAACACGAACAGATTGCTTTCTCAGGCCGGGTAAGTTAGACAAGGGAGTGTTTGTTGCACTGTTGCACCATATATGATTAATTGATTCATAATATTCTCAAGTAAACCCTTGTAATTCACTTTAAAAAAAAAAAAAAAAGAGTGAAAAAACTTTAATTAATTGAGTTTAAGGAATGCTCTAACTCATAAACAACACAGTTCTTATTTAGTAAACTTGTTTTTATTTATAATTAAGATTTGAATTTTTAAAATGAAAATTCATGTTCTTGAGGATTAGAATATTCTTTAAGATATTACAAATTTTTTGTCTTTATTTTGATTTTCTCCGATGAAATATTTTATAAAAGGTAAAGATTTGGAGATAATTTTTTTATTCAATTTTTTCATGTCATTATATAAATAGATGTATTTAATATTATAAATTTCAAATAAATATAAAGAACAAATCATTTAAATAACACATAAAATTATACTAAAAAAATAATTCAAAAATATTATTTCTAAATATATATATTCTTTTGTAAATAGATTTTTAATCGAATCATGGCAACTTGGCAAGTGATGTGGAAATTTAACAATAGAGACTTTTATGCGCTTAAATAAAAGGGTTAAATATTAGTATAATAACCAATATTACTGAGGCTATGAAAAACCAAAGTTGGACGAAGAAAAAAAAAAGGTGATGAAAAACCAGACTTTAAAGGCAGCCCTAAACTTAAAATCTAGCATAAAGCCTTGTAAAAAAAAAAAAACTAAATAAATAAAATCTAAACATAAAGCCGTCAACTAGAGTGAAAATATGACATCTTTCTTTATATTTAACACAAATATTTATCTATTACTTTATTTATTTGTTGTGAAATTTTTTATTAAACACACTCATCTCAAGTGTACTTCTGTTCCTTTTGTATGAGTTCAAACGATTATGAAATTTTGAAGTTTTTTAAAATAAAATTAAATATGGATATATTTTAATTCAAAATTATAGTTAATTTAAAATTAGTGAACAGTAAATATGAGTAGTCCTGTCATTTTTTTTTTTCTTTGATTAAGGCAATTGATTTGAGGGTGAGGGGTGGAGAAGAAGATCAAACCTTTGTTATTGTAAAATAAACTTATATTAAATTGCTGGATTATTAGACCAACAAACCTTTTTCGATAGTCCTATCCTTGTTAAGTTATACATTTCTTTACTATTTGTTCAACTTGGAATTTTTCCCCTTACAATGGGTAGGGGACAAACCCCTTATTATTCTATATAATTTATATATATAAATAAATAAATAAATATA
>BPVZ01000129.1:592928-604792 GCA_020521535.1 Rubroshorea leprosula | reverse complement strand
CAACCATTGGGCCACAGGCCCGGTTGGCAATAGCTATAGAGTTTAATTACTAAATTAATGAGTATCGTAGAATGCATTAAACTAGAAGTTATATTAATTATTTTTTTATTTTTTTATTGGAGTGCCTTTGCTCAACCTCTATTTAAAGATGGCACCATGTCTCACCAATTACACCACTACAATTCTACTCATCTATTGCAAAGTCAACTGCTTCTGAAATCCATAGCCTTAGGAAAGATGGCTGTGCGTTATAAGCTAGAGGCCGATCTGGATATCGAGGCACCTGCTAAGAAATACTACCAATTCATGAAAACCACAGTCTACCATTTTCCCAACATTTCAGACAAGATCCAGCAGATTGATGTTCATCAAGGTGCTTGGGACACTCACGGCTCCATCCATGTCTGGACATACAGCATAGGTAATGTAACACCAACCTAATCTAATCATATTTTCAGTTCATGAGACTCGATCATCATCGAAATCGAATAGTATAACTTTAATCTCTAACGGCATGTAGGTGACAAGAAGAATCAGACCTTCAAAGAGAGGGTTGAGCACGACGACAGGAACTTGGCCATCATTATGACTGGATTGGAGGGACATGTGTTCAACGAGTTCAAGAGTTACAAAGGCACCTTTAAGGCAATCCCAAAAAATAATGGTACCTGCACGGTGAAGCATATTATAGAATATGAGAAACTTGGTGAGGATAGCCCTGATGCACATAAATATCTCGATTTCATTGTTGGGCTGAGCAAAGATGCTGAAGCACATCTGGTCAAGAATTGAAAGGAAGGACCTCTTTGGTTCGTCCTAATGTGTGTTTTCGTCTGAATTTCCTGAGTGTTTGCAGGTGCTTTTATGTGATGTGTAATAAAGAGATTATGGGTACTAAGCTTAAGTTGAATTTTCAGCTGGTTTATATATGTAATGTTAAGTGTCTGTAATGGAATAATACTCTCTGCTATGAATTAATGAAATGGAGAGTTCCTTAGTTTGATTGCGCTTTTTTTTTTTTTTTTCCTTTTTGCTTAAAATAACTAAGAAAATTATTTTAATCGAGAGGAGTACACCAAACCTTCAAAGAGACAAAACATAATGCATCCTTCTTCTTCTTCTTCTTTTTTATAATTTAACCAAGCACATGACATCAACGACCTGTTGATCCAAGTGGAAAGAAAAAAAGCATAAATTGCCATATAAAGTCTAACAAATCCAACAAAAGGTTCATAGAAAAAAAAAAAAAAAAGACATAAACTGCAATTGTCATCAGCAAAGTTCATAAAAAAAAAATGCGTAAACTACTACCATACATATCTAGCAACAAGTTCATTAAGAAAAAGGGTATAGAAGAGATGAGTTACCGATGACTGGTTGAGAGATTGGAGAAGAGTTATCGAGTCAAGTGTGAGTGAGAGATGAGAGAAGATCAACGTTGCAATGGTTGCACAATAGGTAGTGACAGTGAGAGCTTGAAGGGAATCACATATGAGAATTGAGGAGCAGAAAGAGAGTTACAACGCAGAGCCGTAGAAGAGATTGGAGATAAGGAATCACAAATTTGAAATTGAAATCTTTGGATAGTCCTTCTAGGGTTACCCATACAAATTGGGTTGGACAATTGAGTTTAGATTGACTAGATTGACCAAAAGAATGGCTGGACTTGACAATTGGGTTTGGGAAAAGTAAAAAAAGAATGGGTTGTGAAATTTAGGTTGTATTGGTATTGTGTTAGCTAATTAGGTTGGTTAAGTAAAAATTAATTGTTAATATATTTAAAAAAAACATAAAAAAACATAATTTTTTTTTATTTTATATGGATTTTTACGATTCCTCATGGGGTGGAGGAAATTCCTTACAAAATTTCACAAGAAAAAAAATGCCTTCATCCCCACCCCACGAGAAAGAATATTCTTAGAATTTTCATTCCCATGACAAGGATCTCCGCAAAGCTCCACAGGTTGTGAAGGAAATTGCCATCCCTACACAAAATGATGTACCAAATATGGATGCTAGATGGAAGGATAGTTGGAGTCTCTTTCAAAAACCACTGAAGCCATACTTGAGTTATCCCAAAGAAGAGTTGGAGTCTTTTTCAGCCTCCCAATTGTATCGTCAACAAGCAAGTACCATAATCAATCTGAGTCCAGCCAACTCCACCACTGTGATGCCTTGTGGTAAAACCTAATAAAAAAAATATTAAGAGATTTCAAATAAAAACTCCAAAAGAAGGAAATAAAACAACCGTCATAAAATAGAGATAAACTTTAAAATAATTTATAAATTTTTTAAAATGTTTCAGAATAATTTATTATACAAAAACTTCCATTAGTTTTAATAGAAAAATAACAAAAAAATTAAATCAAAATTAAAAAAAAAATAGTTTTAGCCAGCAATGCAATCTAAACATTCTATGTAAATTATTAAAATATATCAATAATTATGATTTCTGCAATAAAAGAGAATTGGTAAAAGGAAAAACTGAAATAGCATGTGACAAATATTGTAATTTATCAGATAATGAAAAAAAATTTATTATCCTTACAAAATTAATTTTATCTCAAAATCAATTTTAAGTAGTAAAAATTTACAAAAAATATAGTTGAAGATCAATTTAATCAAATAGAATGAAACTGTAGTTAAAAAGTTAACAGACAAATTTTTTTTTATTTTGATTGCACAATAGGAGGCAACTACTTTTCATCTTTTATCTCATTCCACCCATATGTCATACGATTCGAATTTAAGCTCTTACTTCCAATAGAAAAGTATATCCACTAAATTATATTAGTAGTTGGCGTTAACAGATAAAATTAAATCGAAAGAAAAGTAAAATATAATAAATAAATCTAAAAATATTTTAAAATAATAAATAAAACAAAAAAATTAAAAAAAATGACTAAACTATTTATTAAATTAATCCTTAATATGCTATTCTTTTCTTGTTCAAATTCATGATTCGCGTATTGACTGGCCGTCCCCCACCAGAGAGATAGGAGAGATCAAAAAACTTCATACCCTATACGACCTTGCAGACTATTTACATCTATTTTTTATTTTATTTATTCATTCTTGTGGTATGATTCGTAGCTGGCTAGCTATTTTCAACTGCAAATTTCTTTAGTCCCCGTCTGCGCTGGCACAGAAAACAAAATTTGAAGATGACAGAATACCACAAAATAGTCTCCTCCCTGTCTAAAAATTTGTTTATCATAATTATATATTCCTTTTGCAGGAGTGTTTTATACGTGAACAAAATTTTGAAGTACATTTTCCTCTTACCCGAGAATTAGATGTTACAAGAAAGATAATGATTAATATATTTTTTGATTTAACACACTTAATAATATATATTAGTTGAATTATTAATAAATTAATATTTTTAAATTTAAATTTAAGGTAAAAAAAATTTCAAAAATAGATTTTAATAATTGATTCAATAAGTATTATTAGATGTATTAAACTGAAAGATATACCATTTATTTTTCTATAAAAAAAAATAAGACTAATCCAAGGCCGACAACATCTTAATAGTACTACTGTGCTAACATATTAGCTGATCATGTTACCCAACTTAACAACACAAAGTCAATATGACATTATCATAAAAGATTTCACGACTTGGCTCAAGATACCACTGCATTTTGACCGTTTAATGTCAGATGGATGGCCACATCCTTTTCTTGATGTCGAGAAGATGGAATACCAATTTACGTGTTGTCAGTTAATACACACTCTTAAGTTCCACCACAATAAATTTTTGACCATATAGATTGAGCAAACTTGCAATTAAGAAATAAATGATTTGTCGTTTCTTTTTCTTCCCCACATAAGCCGCATATAGCTTCATAAGGAGTAAGAATGACCCTTTTTCTCATCAAATTGTTTGTGGGAAGTCTATTATGCAGAGTTTACCACACAAAGGCACATACCTTACATGGTTCTAAAGGTTTCCAGCATTTCTTGAAATTGAGATCCTCTTTATCAGTTGATGCTTGAGATAAGAGTTGATAAGCAAACCTCACTGAATATGCTCCATCCTTCTCCATTTTCCAACTCCATTAATCTTTCTTATCACGATCTGGTTTGTGTGGTTGTAACAAAACTTGTAGTTGGGCACATAATCAAAATTGTCAATACCGTACCGGCATACATATCATTTTTGTTATTGAAACAGTATGCATCGGATATCAAAATTTTTTGTATACTATTTCAAATTTATTGCTATAAATATATATATTTTTATAAATTGAATATCATATTTTAAAATAAAATAAGAGATACTAACATTTAAAACCATCATATTCCAATAAATTAAAAACAAGTTTAAAATGACCATTTTTAGTTCCTTAACTTCTAATATATGTATATTTTTTGTTCATCCACTTTAAGTTAAGGAACTAAAAATTTGTATATTTAGACGAATTTAACGGAGTAATTAATAGAAGGACTAAAAAATATATATTTTTCATAGTTGATGGACTAAAAAAGTATATGAAAAAGTTAAATGATGAAAATTATGTAGAACATTAAAGTTGAGGATCAAAAATGAAATTTACCTTTTTTAAATTTGAATTGAGTGGTACTGGTCAATTTTCGTGTATCAACTAGTACATCAAAATACCAACTGATATATCAAAATTTGACCGAAACAAAATTGAACCATATATCATTTCGGTTTAATATAAAAACCGATACGTACCGACCGATAGGTACAATAATGATAACTATGCACATAATTCCTCTTCCCAACCGAATGGTTGTTGTCTCCAATTTTTTTTCTTTAACTGCAAAAAGTTATTTATATTATTTGAGTATAATGGGTACTCAAACCATGAACTTACATCACATCAATGAAGTGAGAACAAACAAGTTGATATAAACTTAGTTTAGAGAATTTTCAATAATTTAGCACTACCAACAATTTGAGGGTAATTAATGGAGGCCTATTATTTGTCCCTTGTTTACGTTGGATACCTTTTATGCACTACCAACCTTGTGCATAATGCTGGCTCCTACATCCAGTTCGTAAAAGATATGCCCAATTAAAGCACTCCTTCCTTTTTATAATTTCAGCTTCTAATAGTGGATGGCATTCATTTTTTATGTCTAGATGCTTAATCTCTTCTTTGTTGCTTCTAATTTTCCTATCAACAATGGTGACAAAATTCTTGCTACGTTCCTTCAAAGCTTTCTTAGTGGCTTTCAACTTTTCCTTTAGACAAAAACTCTTTACCCCTTTCACTTTGCAAGATATCCAGAACTGTGAACCATGTCTTTAAAGCCAGGAGTTTCCAGTCAAGCATCATAAAATTTGAATGGCTTTGGCCCCCAATCCAAGGTTTGATTTTTTAGAAGAATTGGGCTAATCAGAGCATGAACGAGAAAGGCCCCATTGCTTCATTTGTGGCCAGATAAGGAACCATTCTTCTGAGAAAAGGCCTCTGTCCAATCTGCTCATCGATTCTTTGTTGGGCTTGTACCATGTGTATTTCCTTCCCTGTAATGGTGAATCCACTAATTCAGTATTTTTAATGAAATCACTGAACTCCCTCAAACAGTGAGATCTCCACCTCAACCTTTCCTCTCATGAGAATTTTTTATTGTATTACAGTCACCCAGAATGCACCAATGCCCTCCATTTGCTTTAACAAGTTGAGTAAGATCCTCCCAAAGTGATCCTTTCCCAGCCAAATTGCACAGGGAATAGACATTAATGATAAAGACTAGAACCGAGTTTGCCCCCTAGAATCTAGCCACACTAAGGTAATGGTTTCCAACAAAAACTATACTTTTTTTTAATATATCCTTATCCCAGATACAAATTTAACCCCCAAAATTACCAACAGAAGCCTTTGCCTCCCAATCAAAATTATCCATTCCCCATAAATTACTACAAGTATTATTGCCAACCACTTCAAGTTTTGATTCCTGCGATGCTAAAAATTCAACACTTTCTTTCACAATCAAATTCCAAACTTCCTTTTTCTTACCCCCTCCACTGACCCCTCTGGTATTCCTTTTTCTTGGCAATTAATAGCCTCCATTCTCTTGCTATCTTTGGTGAGCTGATTGTGCCCCTCTATCATAGTATCTGCTTTTCAATTTTTGTTTATTGACCCCTCCTGTTCACGCACTCCACTGCATTCCACGTCATCGTCTTCAACATGCATCTATGTTTCTTCCAAGAGGCAATCCAACTGCTTGCAACCATGAACGCCTGTGTAAAAATTGTCTTCAGAATCTAAGCACATTGACCATGATTCATTCTCCTCGTCAAACATACTTTGTAATGTGAAAACATGATCTGTTTTCATTGAGAACAAATTATTTATAAATTCCTCTTCCATGACTTTAATATTGAACAGTACCCCATTCACCTTGATTCTTAAACTTTTGGAGATGAATTCCATCACAAGTGTTGATATAAGGAATCAAGCGACATCAAATATGAACCTTTTACTAGTGCTGTGATCTAGTGTAATGAATTTGCCCCACAAATTGCCTACTGTTTCAAAAAATTTAGTACCCCAGCTGTGTAGGGGCACCCCTTGGCACTGGAGCTAAACGTACCTTTCACTAGCAACCATTAAGGGTGTCCATGGCCGGCTTCATCAAACTACTGCCCAAGCCAATTTGTGGCAATTTCAATCAAATGCTTTAGTTCCTCTTTATCCTCTCATTTTAGCAAAACTGTCTTTCCGCCCATAGGTTTCACTTGACATGCAAAATAGCCTTCCATAAAAAATCTCTCCTGCAAGATTGGAACTAATTCCACAGACCTAGCTGTGCGTGCATAGCATCCTAGCCAAGCATAATCATCCTCTTGTACTGTGAATTCTGATGCACTAAAATCACCCTAACAAATGTATTAGTCGCTCTAAGTAATATAACGATAAGAAGAGTGTCGAACTCATGAGGATTATGTTTAATTAAGTACCAAAATAATTAATCTAAATTTATTTGAACAATCGAAAAGAAAGAAAATTCAATTAAAAAATAAAAAATAATAATCATTAAAATCAAGCTAATCAAGATATAAGGTACTAAGGAATTAATTTCACCATAATCAATCAATATAAATTCTTGATTACTATATTTTCAAAATTAATTTATTGAGTGTTATTGCATGTGATGGTGGATTTTCCTAAATTAATTAACTAGCTTTCTCAAATCAAGTTAATCTTTCCCTGATTTATTAAATTAATCATATTTTATGTAATTTTAAATAAATTAATGAGTATTAAATTTTATAGAAACCTCTAGCTTAAGAAAGGGGAGCTCCTAACTTTCTTCTCTTCCTCCACTACCACATGTGAGCTAATTACCTTTCGGTTTCATAGACTAGCACACGGTTTATATTATTATTGGTCTAATCTATGCAATTCTTTCTCAAGTTCATGCATAATCATTAAATCAATTAAAAGATGATCAGGCTTCCAATGCCTTAAGTTCAATAATATAAACTCCTCATACGAATAACTTTAATTGAAAGCATAAAAAAATTCATATTGAATTGATTAGACTACATTATAGTCTTAATAAAACAAATTAGTTTATAATAAAAATAATAAAATCTGAAATCACAATTATGAATATAAGAATGTCTAAAAAAAAATAAAACTTAATTTGAGATAATTGAAATTCTTGATCTTTTCGTTGATAGATTCTCTATCTTGACCTCCGAGAGTACCCCAAAAGAGGGCTGTCATCAGCCTCCACCAATCTCCTTTATTCTAAATTTGGATGGGTATTTATAAGATTTTAGAAACTCTGATTGGAGTAGAAATGAGACCCACACCCATAACACCTAATTAGACATGGATTTGGTGAAAATCGCGTAAGAGCTCAACACTTTCAACAAGGTGCCGACGCTTTGTGTTCAGCGCACAATGGCATCACCGTGTCGGGTTTTTGTCCTTCTTAGCAATTTCTGTAATGGTAAAAGAACAGTCCTGTCCCTGACTTCTGGATTCCGCACAAGTTGATCCTCAAGTTTCTGATCTCTGCAATTTACTCCTAAAATGTATGATTTCTTTCCATTAAATCCTTTCCTACACAAAGAATGAAAATTATGTAAAATCAAATAAAATCTCATAAAACTCATCCAAATATCAACAATATCAAGGCAACAATTTCACATTAACATGTATATAAATTTAGCTTATCAAATTCCAAGCCCGTCCATGATTGTTGAGGATTTCCTTTGTTGCCACTCTCTCCTGGCTTTTATTGTTGATTTTTGCCCTAAGCATTTGGCTTCCTCACTCGTGATTCATTTCGCTGGAAAGCCCCAACCATAATCAGCTCAGTGTAAGACTTGGTTGGCCTTACTTGAGAAGCCATCTTTCTCTTTTCTTGACGGGAGTCGCTGTCCCTCTTGTTGAATCTGGGAACATTCACGTGCAGTTTTTGGTTTCCAATCTAGAGCTGATCCAGTTGACGTTCTAGCTTCCCTTCATCAACCACTTCCAAGAACTGAAGGAAACGAAATCGATCACCATCCTTGTTCTCTCTAGAACATAGATCACGTACACATTGCCATACTTAATGAATGTCTTCCACATGTCCTCATAGCTCCAGTCAATTGAGAAGTTAGAGAAACAAAAAGTGGTGGCTTGCAAGCTTTGGTCATAGCCACTAAAGTTCTGTCTCTCACTTTTATAGTGCCTTGCAGACGGATCCCACCAGTGTCGTCGCTCTTGTCCATGGTGGTTGAAATCACCCTCCCATCTTCGTGCCGTCCATCTAACTAATCTACCTCTTCATTCTCCTCTCGCCAACTCTCTTCCTCTCTCCATTCCACTTCTTAGTTGTCATCTCCATTTAAGATCCCATGCCTAAGAATTCTTCTCCCACAAGCCATCTCTGTCACTGTTTTGTTTTAACTGCACAAATACAAAATAGTATTGGGAATAAATCAGCCAAATTACTATTACCACTCTAGGCATCCTCACAAAATAAGATCTTCTTCCCAAACCCTACCCTTAGTCTAAAGCCATTTAGTAACCAACGCCCCAACTTTCATTTCTCTTAAAGTGGGCAATGAAATAAACCATCTAAATAATATGTGGCATGTGTAATCGATGTATATAGATTAGAATATTCCTTATACTTTAAATAAATAAAATTTTACTTTTCAAAAAAAATGTGTTATTAGTTAATAAAATATTGTTATATCTTTTTAGCGTAATATCTTTTTATGTAAGTGGCATGAGAAGCCTATAACACAGCATAAAAAATCCCTAACATAGCATTGAAAATTGTTAGTGTCAAATAAAAAAATTTTTACTTTAAAACATAACAAAAAACATATGTAACTTCTTAAATATAATGGAAAGGTTACGTATAAAATATTTTTTGGCACAATATTATATATACACGATGTAATGTGATAGGTAACTTAGTATTATATGATTGGTTTTTAAATTTTATTTTGGGTTCACACATGATGCTGTTTGCATTTAATTACTTGTTTAATACTATATCATATTATGTGTGATATTGTGTAGAAAACGTTTTGTATTTAGTATTTTCATAACTATAAAGAGGGCTACTTTGTAAAATTAATGTTAATTCATTTTAAATTGGATACTCATCTTATATTTGGACTCCTATGTAAATTTTCCTATGATACCAGAGCATGCTGCGTTCTTATCAAGCAATTTGAGATCCATATGAAATATTGAGACTTCAACTAAGGAGGGCATGATAAAAATGAGAAAAATCTCACATCAAAACATAACAAGGAACATGTTATTTAAGCCTATCATGGGCATAAAAATAGCAAAGGGGTCTTACATCATCGCAAATATTATTGGCATCACCATGGACGTGTCTAACAGTGACATTTTCGAATTGATATATGGGTCAATGCCCCCATAATTCGGCCGCCGGTAAATGTGGGAAGACCATTTCGTATTTGGATTGGAATTATCAGCATCCATCACCCTTGGAGATGTACAAAATCGCTAGATGCCAAAACTGATTTGGGTAACATGTTCCTTTGTTATTTTGATTGTGAGGATGTCCATGGTGATACCAATAATATTGCTTAATTAGATCATTGCTTCGATCATGCCAATAATATCTCGGCCAAGCTATGCTTAGATCATTGCTTTTAGGCTCGATGCACTCAACTTCTTGTTTAAATTTTGGCATCGATATTTCCAACACTCGATCTCGAGTAAAGGAAAAGAAATATCAAAAACCAGTTTAACAAAGCCAAGATAGCGCCAACAGATCAGAGATCCATTACACCAGCAGCAACAACACGCTCATACAGAAGTAGAGCAAAAACAAATTCAGAAAGAGTACTATAAACAGGGGCCAGGGCTACTTCAGCAAGATGACATTCTAAGCTCCTGTGAGTTTCATATCCAGACTCCACACCCAATTTTGCCAAAAAAAAAAAATTAGAGCAAATTAAAGAAGCATTCAGTCGAATCAAAATTACAATACATTCCAAATTTATTAGTAACCTTCAAATGTAAATCCAACACAGACACACTTTGCATAACCGCTAAACCTTCTGAGACTGGCACACTTATTCCAAACATACATCCCCACACGAGCATAACCACTGAACATATATGCGATTCATGACAATATTCAGATGTAGTATCTATGCCTGAGTTATGGTGAGGTGGCAAACGATTTCTTTCGAGACTTGGGCACAAAACTCCATCAGTGTCTCTGGGTGTGCAACATCCTCGTTTAGTTTCTCATATTCCAATGTCCAGTGTGTTACACTGCCCTCGCCCTTCGGAGTTACATCAATTTTGATTAGGAAGCTCTTGTACTCCTTCATCAGATCCCCTTCTATCACTCTGAAAGCGATCGAGTTGTTCTCTAGATCTATTGCCTCAACTATCTACTTTGCGATTTTGCGTCCCCATCTATTCATACCAAGAAATAACAATATTAATTACTCTTATAGAAAACTTGAAGTTAAAATACTGACCAAGGGTTCGAACTCAGCCTTACCATGAACATAACTCCAGCAGATGACAGAACCCTCCGCGCCCCACTCACCTTCGTGCAGTTCAACTCCTTGAATGTTATCAGGGGTAACTTTTGAAATATGGTGAGGTCTGCTGCAGAAGACCTCATGAAACCTTTCAGCAGAACACTTCATCTCCACATCAGCCTCCAGCTTACCTGTTAGACCCATTTTCGAATCATCCCAAGTTTTTTTTTTTTGGTTAAATACCCTTTTTGGTCCCTCTACTATAGGAAAAAGCTCTTTTTTGGTCCTTATACCGAAAACATCCCTTTTTTGGTCCTTACTGGTTACAAATCCGGCTCCTTTTTAGTCCTTCCGTTAAATTTTGGCTGATGTAGCAGGTTAACAAATGGAAACACTTATTATTATTTTTTACAAAATTATGTGGAAAATCCATATGGCAAAAATTAATGACATATTAAATTTTTTACTTTTAATTACGATATACCCTCGTCTTCTTTCCCGGCTTCTCCTTCCTCTAGCCTTTTTTTCTTCTTTTTTTTCTTTTTTTTCTTTTACCTCCAGGCGAACCCAAGAGCCTGGGTTTGCGAGGAACCCAGCTCGCGGGGTTCGCGCAGAACCGAGCTGTCTTCGATCAAAACGGGGAAGACCACGGCAATCTTCATAGGAATCCATCTTCAAATAATTACCGCTGGTTAGGTTTCAGCTGCGGAATGAGTTCCGGTTGGGGTAGCCGGAGCTATACAAGCAAGCTGATAGGGACGATCACAAAGCTCTCCTTGATGGTGTCGACGTTGCTGGACTCGTTGGAATCTTGCGCCAATTAGGCGATCTCGCTGAGTATGTTTCTCGCATTCTTATTTGATTTTGCTCTTCAATTTTGGGGATTGATGGT
>BPVZ01000129.1:563098-580027 GCA_020521535.1 Rubroshorea leprosula | reverse complement strand
AATAAGAATGGCCAGAAAAATTTGAGGGATGATTCCAAATAGTACAACCACTTCCGCGAGATCCTCGACCTCAATTAGTCCGGCTCCCCTAAAAGAATTATTCCGGCCAAAACCACGACCTCGTTGCAAATGAGCAGCATAATGAATCTGGAGATCAGAAAGGCGAGTAAGTTGCAACAATTGACTGGAACTAGAAGAGCCATTCATCAATGAGCTATTTGAGGATTCCTGCAAAATATTAGCTTCCTCAATCAACAGTAGCGATCGCAATTCCAAGAAAGTAGGGAAGGGAACACGTTGAGGAATAGTGCGCTTTGCCACTAAAAAGGAATGATCAAGACCAGCAATAGTTCGAAGCACTAAATCTTTATCAGATACTGGATGACCAATTCCGAAAAGCCAATCAGATAACCCCTTGACATACTGCAAATAGTCCATAACACTCTGGCTAGACTGCTTTTGAATACCACTAAATTCTTGAGTTAATTGAAGTGCAGCAGCACTAAGTTGGCTTTGGTACAACTGATGAATAGATTCCCAAGCTAATTTTGCCGTGAGCTGCTTACCAGGTTGAAGAATAAATTGAAGAATGTCTTTTGATATAGTGGCCTGAATCCAAGATAGAACCTGATAATCAACCTGCATCCAATAATCAAAATCTAGACTGTTAGGGGAGGGACACGAATCGGAACCATCAACATGACCATAAACGCCTTTGCTTTTCAATACAGGAATCATCAATTCCTTCCACACACAAAAATTAGTGTGATCAAGAGTTTCTACCACATAATTCCGAATATTGGTGACGAAGAAAACAGGATGAGAGAAAACAGAAGAAGCAAGGGTTGTGGGTAAAGAGGAAGAAGTAGGAGGAAAAGAAGGAATAGGGATTGACGGCGTGACAAACACAACAAGAGAGGAAGGGGCAAAAATTGTAGAAAGAAACGAAGAACCAGTGGAAAGAGAAGGAACAGGAGCATGGGTAAAGGAGGGAATAGGAGAAGTAGAGGAAGGAGACAAAGAAGAAGACGAAGACTCATCCATTGATGCAGAGGCATAGCAGAATAAGAAACCTAGGGTTTTGGAATTATTTGGTGCTAAGAGAAAGCTCTGATACCATAAAGAATATTGAGGTTGAATCAATCTTTATTAGGTTATAATCAGGGTGTATATACAAGATGTATAGAAGTCTATTTACACTTCTAACCCTATACTATGTACACGTGTATTATGATATACATTATCATTTGATTTATGGATGAAATGCTACAAATGATGGGGAAAGCAATATGTGTTGGGTAACTCATGTATGATGATTCTGGATCAACACAAATGGAATGGGGGCCCAAAAATACTTGATAGAGGGTGGAATATCATCTAGTTTGCAGTGGTCTAGACACTATGGCTATGTAGGAATGATAGGATTTTTAATGCAAATGAAGCAAATGTAGACTGCTTTTTTTAACTAGTTCAAACTTGATCTTTTTACTAGGCAAAAAATATTGCAGGAATGGATGGGTTCTCTCCACAAGATTGGTGCGAAAACCCAACCAAATGTTTAAAGAGCAATGTCAACATGAAAGAAAGAGTTTGAACTGGACCCTTTTCCCAGAGACTTTAATTTGTTACATTTTTTCTGCATAAGCCGGTGATTAAGAAAATCGTTTTCACCTACTAATGTATGTAAGCTATGGGTTGGAATACCCCCAGTATTCCACATTTAATAAATTATTTTGCTTTTCAAAAAAAAAATTCAGACAAATTTTTTTTTTTAACAGTGCTCAAAAAATCAGTCTTTTACCCGTTTCATATTTTGTTTTCAGTGTATTTATACATGTGGGGTTCAATGGCAACTGGATTTGAGTCCACAAGGCATCCAACACTTAACCTAACTGTCTCTACATAGAACTAATTCCCCCTTCTAATCTGACCATCTTACAAGCCGTTGACAACCACTTAAAATTTAACTAAAGCCTAGAGTTCCGATGAAATCTACCTCTAATTCACGTGTTATCAACTAAAGTTTTTAGGTCGATTGACTCTTGAATACACAATATTGGTTGTGAAAGCAATTAAAATTCACAGCTAAGAAACAAGTTTGGTTGAAATCACTGGAGGTTAATTAAATAATTACCACTGTTATAAACAATAGTCAACAGAAAATCTCCAAGATTTAAGTAATAACTTGTTTCCTAATTTATAGCTAGCACTAAGCTCAACCATAAACGAATTAATACATAAATGCCTTGCAAACGGATAGAAGTATAGAACTACAGCATTAGTGTCCTTACATCTCCCCTATCACTTGTTTCTACAGAATATTTTCATCACTGAAAAGTGGCCTTACCCCTGCCCACTGAATCAGATTCCCATTTCCAAAAATAAAAAAGAAAATGAAGCATATATCTCCACCTAAGGAAGGCCGTTACCTTTTTCTCATATAAATAAACCCTCATGTAACCCATTAGAGCAGTTCCTATCATATTCAGTTTCCTAAATTAGCTACTTAGTTATTCACAGACACTATGGCTCAGCTGTCTCTTCAAGAGAAATTGAAGTTTGATGCAGAATACAAGGTTCCTGTTGACAAGATCCATGAGTTCTGGAGCAGCAGCCTTGGCCACATCCCAAAATTCTGTCGAGACACATTTCACAACATTGAGTTAGTCCAAGGTCGCTGGGGAAATGAAGGCTGCATCCATAAGTGGACTTACAGTCTTGGTATGCAATGCATCACCAATTATTAATTTCATGCATATGTTCGATTATATTTTCACTAAGGATTCTTGATCTTTAATTATTCAGCTTTTCAATCAGAACATTCTTGTTCCTGTTTTAATGTTGTGCAGATGGAAAAGTTTTAACTTGTAACTCAATGACTGAGACACTGGATTACAAGAAAAAATATATTACTTTCAACGTAATTGGTGGGGATCTTTTAGAGCCTTACTACAAGAGCTTCAAGTTTGTTGTTCAATTTACTCCCAAGGATGATGGGGGCAGCTTGGGAAACTGGACTTTGGTGTACGAGAAGCTGAATGAAAATGTTCCAGACCCCATCTCGCTGCGTGAGGCATGTATTCAGCTCAACAAAGCTATTGATGCTTACCTTAATCAGGCTTAAACACAATCTATTATGAAATAATTAATCCCATGTGTGCTGGCTATAATCTATGTATGTTGTATGGTTTTGTAATATCTAATGCTACTAGAATAAAGAAAACCTGAGAGTCCATTGCCTATTTTCAAAAAATAAAGCCTGAGAGTTTCAATGAAATCTGCCTAGCTCGCTCTTATTTATATATTTGTTGTTAATCAAGGTTTATGGGTGACTACTTTGCATGCAATCTAGAACAAGCCGGTAGCTGGTAGGTGTAACTTTTTCATTCAAAGTCTTCGAAATAAAAGGACCAAGTATACTTTAGAGGTAAAATTTTCCTCCCTCACTTTAGTTTCTCTCAAACCAAATGTACCATAAAATTTTAAATACCATAATTTTAATTTTATATCTCTTTTAAGCAATGAATTTTGAACTCCTAACTTTTCCTTTACTGATAGGTAAAAGAGTCAAAACAATGTATTTTGTACAACGTGAACACTCAAAAGTGTAACATAATAATATCACCATTGGTTTTGGGCTAAAATTAACTATATATTACGTTCTTACAAAACCAAAGACTCAACTAACTAATATATAAGACAATGCCAGTCTACTAGCGATTCCATCTCTGTCTCCATAGGAATATTTACTGATAAGAATGCTTTGTCATTCAGATTGAATAACTTTGTTATCTACACAACATTCAAAAATATATTTAGTTTAAGGAGAGAAAAGATAATAGTATTTTTTATTTAATCAAATTAAGATGCTAGGTTAAAATTGTAACTTGATTGGAACAAAAATTTTTCCTTCCTTCATTTTCCTTAAACTAGACATATCCTTAGTCCAATGGAGTACAGTGGATTTATTTTTTTAATCCTAAATGTTGGACCGGCAAATGTTATTTTATAATCTAAGTGGAGGGTTTTAAGTCTTAGAGTTAATATTTAAAAATTTTAAGGACAGTGATAGGCTCATCCTTGAACCTACACCTTCCTTTACATATAGTCGATTCTAAAATAAAATAAGATAGTCTCTTTGACAAGTTTATCCCTTGCTTGTCTAGCAATTCACGTCAAATCTTCACCAAAATTACCCATCTATGAATCCCCCCTCCATTCGAAAAGTTTTCAAAAGAAATTATCTAATACTATAACCATCAATCTCTAGTCAATTTGTTCTCTTAAAATAATCAAAGAAAAATCCAATTCAATGATAATTTGCTTATAGATTCAAACAAACCAAAAAAAATCTGGATGACAAGCACTGTTCTTGGGTTTGATTTAAACCCAAATATATATTGGGTTTGTCACAAACCCAAAATGAACCTAAGTGTTGGGTTCAATTTGAAACCAGACCTAGGTATGTCACGAACCAAGTGCTGGGTTTGATTTGAACCTCAATCTGGGTTCAATTTGAACCCAGGTGCTGGGTTCTTCACAAACCCAAGTCTTAGGAGTTTTGGGTTCAATTTGAACCTAGGTGCTGTCAAGAACTTGTTTGTTACAGTAGGCAAAAAGAGAGGGAAGAAGAGAGGGAGGAGGAAGAAAGTTGACAAACTGGTGTTGAACTGTTGAAGATAGAGATGGAAAGAAAGGACGAAAAAGAAGTTTTGTGAGGAAGAAGATGGCTTTAAGGGTAACTCTATAATTTTAATTTTTGCAATCTATTTGGAGGCATGAATAGGTCAAAGGTCCGTGGATGGCTACAAGATTAGAATTTTAGGGAAATGTTTATTTTATGAAGTGTACACTGTAAGGTATTGAACTGCAGGGTGCATGAATGATTTTCAAAAAATTAATTCTATTAAAATGTATTATGTTGATATTAAGAGTGTATTTAATTTTAAAGTGTATAAAAATTAATTTAAAACTACTCTTAATCATTAAAAGAAAAAAAAAAAAAGATAACAACAACAACAACAATAACAACAACAAAATGTGCTTTTCAAAGGTATGGATACCATACCATTATAACATATTATTAATTTATTATGTTTTCTTCCAAATCTGGCATGTGAGAATTTTGTTTTGAGAAGAGCAGAACCACATATTTTGCTATATTTGCCAATTTTTTTAACCTAAGAGTGCATGGAGAACTTAATTTTGAGAAGAGCATAACCACATATCTCTTTTCTTTTTTTACATAAAAAATTTAATTACTTAATATTTTAAAAGTTTAAATTCATAAATTTAATTTAAAATCAAAATTTGTAAATTATTAAATACTAATTTAATTAAATTCTTATTAATCACATGTCTTATTATGTTTACCGTATGTTTAGTATATACGCAAGACTTCTAAATAAAAGTCAACACCAAAATTTTAAGCAATTTGTTCACTAGTTTGTAGCTTGAACTAACCTCAACCATAAAATTAGTCGGATTTAGAGAAAAATATATATCCATCTTACTAAAAAACTATGCTTTAGAATTACTCAACAGTTGAGTCATTTTCACCTAACATTATAACTTATATACTTCTTGTTTGATTTAGTTGTTATACTTTTTATTTTAATAAGACATTAAATATTAATATTTTAATATTATGTTTACGTTAGAAGAGATAAAAATGTATTAAGATTTTTTATTTTAAGGCGAAAATAAAAAATAAATCTTAATTATTGAAATAAATAAATTCCTTAATAAACATGAATGAATAAAGTAGAAATAAATTAGGTTAAAGAGAGTAGTAGTTCTAGAATGATATCCTTTGTAGCTAAAATTATGAATCATCTATATAAGAGATTAATTTACAACTTTTTTAAAATAATTAATAAACATAAATTGCAAATCTCCAAGATTTAAGTAACTTGTTCCCTACTCTAGAGCTTGAACTAAACAAAGATTATATAAAATATTATCAATGACGTCTTTGGGTCAATAACAAAGATTGAGACCCTAGTGAAGAAGTTTATGATAAAAATAAGTAAATCTCTAATAATAAAAATCTCATTATAATAATGTAGCAATAACATAAACAAAATAAAAGATAAGTTGAAAAAGTTTCTAATAAAGTGAGGAAATCTTTAATAGTAGAAATCTCATAATAATGTAACAATAACATAAACAAAATAAAAGATAAATGAGAGAGACAAGAAGATACGATATTACATGGTTTGAGATAATGTTAATACATCATGATGCATCAAAATCCCCTAGTTTATGATACAAAAACCTCTATGGGTTTTGCAAATTTATTTCTCTTTATTTTTTTTTTACATATGAGCAGTTTAGAGATACATAATATAAGAAAATAACAATTAATTGAAAATTTTCTTATTAATGAGAGTACACAATCAATTGATTAATTAATTTTTCCTTAGTTAATCAATCTTTATGATGGCATGATATTCATTTCTTCTATAACCAGATCAATCATTACATGATTTGATCTTTTTCTTTTTCTTTCTTTTATAATAGGATCAATCCTTTTATGATTTGATCCTCTTTACGTACAACCTCATTTTATGTGTTCCACTCTGGTATACAATAGATTCTTTCTAAATTTTTTCTGAATTTTGTACTATGCTTAAGACTATATAAAATATCATCATAAACCAATGTTGAGAAGTAAGGTAGAAAATCTGCAAATGACTTCAAGGCGTGCTGCAAATGCCACTTTCTTTTAGGCTAATTTCGCCCCCACCAGATCTGGATGCAAAAAAGGGTAACTCGAAATGCTCTTAGGATACAATGAAGTGCCTTGTTAATCTTGCTTTTGCACTAGCAAGATCAACCACTGAACTGTTCTTTGGAAAGTGACAAAACAATAGTTTTTGTACAAGGATTTCTGCAACAATCGAATTACAAAAATGGGCTATTTTATTTAGATAACAGTAGGGGTTTGTTTCTGGGTTCAAGAGACAAAGAAAAAGAAGAGATAACTTCATATTTATAGGGGCAAGATGTCTATTGTGAATAGACGTTATTTTTCAGTTATTTTCAGTTTATTAACGAATAATAACTGAGTTTTTATGAAATTTATCTATTGGAAACTCTTCCAAAAGTCATTTGGTTTGATTTGAACTCTAAATCACGTGTTTCCTTGCCTTCCAAAATTATCCACTCTCTTCAAAAACTTATCTAAATTTTATCTCTTATTCTGACGTAAATGGTTTAAATCAGATAAATGTAATTCGAATCAAAATCGTAACTTTTTGGATTCTGGTTTTACGTAAATGATTCGAATCATATAATTATGGTTCAAACCATATAATTATGATTCAAACCATATAATTATGATTCAAACCAAAGTTACACTTTCTCAAATACATTCTGTGCAATTATTTTAAATCAAGTTTTTGTGATTCGAACCCAAATCCTGAAAATATTTTGAAAATTCTTCAACAACCAACACATAATACCTAACAATTAGCAAAAGGATAGAACCATGTCAAGCATCGTTGTCCTTTGCATTTCTGCTATCACGTGCTTCTAACAGAATATCTTTAGCACTCAACTTGCTTTGCTTTTTATCTGTGACCACTGAATCAGATTCCAATTTTGAACAATGAATAATGAAGCAGCTCTGGGCTCGAAAGTATCAAGCAGCCCCACCCAATTCGCCAGGCCATTACATTTTCTCTTATAAATAGCACCCATGTATAACCCATCAGGGCAGTGCCTTTCATGTTCAGTTTCCTAAATATTAGCTAGTTATCCACGAAGGTAACAAAATGTCTCAGTTGCCTCCTCTTCAAGGCAAACTAAAGTATGATATAGAGTACAAGGTTCCCGTTGAAAAGATCCATGAGTTCTGGCGCAGTAGCTTTGGCCACATCCCAAAACTCTCTCCTAACATAGTCCAGAACGTTGAGTTAGTCGAAGGTCGCTGGGGAAATGAAGGCTGCACCCATAACTGGACATATAACATTGGTATGCAACATCAACCTCGTGAATAGTAATTAATGATTGATCTTTATTATGCTTTTTGATTGATACATTCTTGTTTCTGTTTTAAAGTCTTGCAGATGGAAAAGTTTCAACTTCTGTCCTTATAACTGAGGAAGTGGACTGCAAGAAAAAATACATCAGTTTCAAAGTAATTGGTGGGGATCTTTTGGAGCCTTACTACAAGAGCTTCAAGTTTGTTGTTCAATTCACTCCCAAGGATGATGGGGGCAGCATGGGAAGCTGGATTCTGGTGTATGAGAAGCTGAATGAGAATGTTCCAGACCCCATCTCAATGCGTGAGAAATCTGTTCAGATCAACAAAGATATCGATGCTTACCTCACTCAGGCTTGAACATAAATATGAAATAACTAATATGTGCTGTCTATAATCCATGATATGGATGTGTAATATGTAATGGTAATCTACGTTATAGTTGTCTAATTAATATTTAATTGTACCAGAATAAATAAAGCCTCAGTGTTACAATAAAATCTGCCTTAATTTCCCTTACTTATCTGTTATCATCAACTAAAGTTTTTAGATTGATCCATTCTTAAATATATGAGAATTTAAACCAAAAATACCTACTTTTCTCTTACATTCGATAAGACAATTTACAACCAAAAATAACTGCTTTACTCTTGCAATCTAGATTCTATACAACCTGGTAGGTGTGCAACCTTTTTATTCAGAGTTTTCAAAATAAGTGGAACATGTATACATACAGATACTATAGTGGTGGCAACAATACACACACATATGTATGTGCCTTTTGCTACACACTGTACATCCTTATTTAGCTAAATTTTTGTGTAAAACATATATAAAGTGCATCTTAATTTTTACCCTACAGTCCCACTTCTGGCGTACTTGTCGATCTGAGTAATGTCAAGGATTTTGTTCATTCCATTTGCCAAAAGATACCTGAAATTTTTTCGACCAACAAAGAATTGAAAATTAATGTATTAAACAGGAAACTTTTTAATTGCTTAGACCTTAAGGAATGAAAATTTTCCATACTTGTTTCTGAACTCTCTTGCCATATATCGACAGCCACCAGCGACTGATGATTGCATGTTCACAGCAATGTCAGGATTGTGAATGCTCTGTCTTACATGCACCCAACCGTGTTCCCCATTTTCTTTATCTGAAACTTTAGCCCTGTAATTTCAGCCAAACAGATTATATATATAAGCAAAGTCTATACCGTAGAATATATTCCTTCTAAAAGTACTCAAAAGATCTTTTGGAACACAGTTCATTTGCAGGGTACCTATACATGTGAGCATCAATGGCAGCTGGATTGTCATTTGAGTCCACAAGGCAGCCATCACTTACCCAACAGTCTCCACATGTATCCAGTTCCCATCCTTCTAGTCGACCTTCCTACAAGTAATTGAAGTATGTTTTTTATATAACTAAAAGTTGTCCTAGACCAATAGAACCTTAAGGGTTCAAATTCAAAGCTTGTCATGTACAGGCTTTAGTTAACTTTTGATTTTGTTTAGTTTATGATATATTCAAGTGATTGACATATATTACAAGTTTGCAATGTGTTAAATGTTAAAATATGAAATGAATAGTAATTTGTATTCATAGAATAAAATAATAAAAAAAAAATCATGGCATCATCAAAGTAACTTTCAGGAATTAGAAGCAGCTTGTAATAAAAATCAAGTACCTCAATGCATAACCGAAATGTTTCGATGGCCTCTCTACCTCTTGTCTTTGCATATTTAGGCTCAGAGATGATATTCATTCTCAATTCAATGGACTCCGATGGTTCCTCAAGATCTTTTATGAGACTCCCAATTCCTTCATCGGATCCTGCAAGCTTCATCTTTATCATCTCAATGATGATTTTTACCACCATGTATGCCCCTACAAGTAAAAACCCATATCAATTGTGACACCCTAATCCAATAGTGAAGACCTTTTATTTTAATTGAATAGTTTGGGGGTCTTAAGATAAATGCTTGTTAACGGTATAATGTGTCTAATTAGTACACAGAAAATAACGCAGAGGGCCGGAGGGAAATATTTTAGAAAGAAAACTAACCATCATCTAGGAAATGATTCTCCTTAAGTGCACCATGTCCAGATGTTTCCATCATGAGATGTGTTTCAATTCCATCCTTATTAAGTTGAACTCCTTTGTCTATGACATTCCGGTATCCGACACGGTACAAGCAGTGTTGCCCACCTCTGTCCGTAATAAACCTTGTAAGGGCCATGCTTGTCCGAGCATCAGTGACAATTGTAGTACCAGGATGTTCTCTCAATACAACGGCTGACATAAGTGCAATGAGCCTGTCCCCGTTGATGGGGTTGCCTTTGTCGTCGACCACACCACTTCTGTCTACATCCGTGTCGAAAACAATGCCGAGGTCGGCGGAGTTTTCGAGCACGGCGGCTCTGGTGAGTGCCATGGCGGTTTTGTCTTCTGGGTTGGGGATGTGGTTGGGGAACATTCCGTCTGGGTTGAGGTGGAGGGAACCGAAGGTGTCTGCTCCCAACTTGTCTAGTACGTCCCATGTGAAGAAGCCACCGGATCCATTTCCAGCGTTCACGATTATCTGAAATTTTTACGGCCAAGAGAACTCATCGTTAGTTTTTGGGCTAACAGGCTAAGAGGAGAAAGTTTAGTTTGATTTTCTTCACCTAGGCCCGTTCTCGAAATCACTATTTAAGATGACAATTTTTCCCATATTTATTTAATAGGTACCCATATTTTTTCTTATAGAGTATAGGGCAAAATCATCATAGCATATAAATTGTACATAGCACAAATATATTGAGTTAAACAAGGTATAAAATTTAAGAAAAATTTTGAAAAAACTTGTTATATATAAAATTGAACTCATTACTTCAAAAATAATAGTCTTAGTCTTCATTACCAAAAAAAAAAAAGTCACTTAAAAGTGTTTTAATTTGTCTTTATTTGTTAGTCAAGCACTGATAAAAATTTGACTAGATAATAATAAAAAAAAAATTACTCATAATTTCATAAGAAGTTAATATATTTAAAAACGTAATTTGAAACCTCAAATCCTTTTAGTGGCATGTCGTAGTGTAGGGGATGGTTCACTCTCTCCTTGATGATTTCCCGGAGGTGCTTTGCATAAGCACTCATGAAATCAACTCTTGTTGGTAGAGTCCTCAGCACTGTCGATACTTTTGCCATCCTATTGGCATATTTACTTGCAGCTTTGTCACATATCTCTTCCATCTCCGGAGCAGTCAGCCCCCCTCTCTTTGTAAAAAATTTTAGCCCATTCCGGGTGTAGGGTAAATGAGACGCGGTCATCTACACCACAAAACATCATTCAATCCAATAAAAATAAAATATTTTTCACATAATGAATCGACTCTAGCATATATCATTTTAATCTTTAATTTATAAGATATATTTATTAAACTTCACCTCAAAAAGATAGTGTGTAAATATAAAAAATAGCCATATTTTTAGACGAGTGGGAAAATGAAGGACTACATTACCATTATTGAAGCATCATAGGAAAAAGGAGGCAGCAATGTACTCATAAAACAAGCCGGTGTAGTGGCAAGCCCCATGTCAAAAGTCAAGCAACCAGCTCTGGCAAGCCCTGAAAACACAGCTAGACTCAAGGTTGCCCCTGAAATCCTAGGATCTTTTCCAAGAGACACTCTAACAACTTCCACCGGATTTCCCCGTTCCTTTTCTAGCACACTAATTAGCCACTCCCCGAAGCTCTCTGCAATAGCCTCCACAGCAGGAGGCGTAAGCTCCACGGTCCTACCCTTTTCCCCGTCCAGTGCCACCCCTCGAACGTCAGGCCCATTCTGGAGCCTCCTAATCCTTTCCATTTCCTCATCAATGACAAGCTCATTGCTGTTCAAGGTAGCCAAAAATTTGAACTTTACAGCTTTATTCAAAGGTGTTAAAAATGGGAATTTGAGTGCAGTTTGGAATGGTCTTGATGCGGGGGAAGATGGGAAGGCTGTTTTTTGAGCATTACTTTGGAATGGTATTGAGGATGTTGAAGTGGAAGCCATGGATACTGAGGAAAGGATTTTTCTTGAGAGTTGGGAAGATAAGATTAAGCAAATAAATCATATCCTTACATTTCTACAATAGAATGCAATATCTAACCAAAAGAAATATCTGTAAACAAACTGCCAAAAGCTTGGATTTTTCTGGTTTTGTTCAGGGCTTGACCTCCTCAACTTTGTTCATGTTCCTCATGAAGTGCAATTGGGGTGTCTTTTTCTTTGTGATGTAGAAAAGAACAAGGGCATATTCTTTTAATCAATTTCCTTTTAGCTTGCCATTTGTCCGGTCTTCAATATTTATGAGATTTTTTTATATTTCTGTTGTCCATGTGCTGAATAAAAACTCCATAAAAGAAATATAAATAATTTTAAAAGAGTTGGGGTTTTCGTGGTCTAAAATGAATCGAAATTATAAAAAAATTTACTTCTCATTTAATAATTAATGTTGTATATTTTTTTAATTTTTAGAGTAGTAAAAGTTAAAATAAATTTTTTTAAAAGTCCTAAGTGTTTTTTTTTTTTTTACATCTAAGAAAGTTAAATTAAAGGATCGATGGACATAAGCAACACTACCACGATCTACAAGTAGAATGGAAGTCATGCCCACTCGTGGTATGCTATAGACAGTCAAACATAGTTGCAAATAATAACCTGAAGATGTCATAAAGTTTTCAATTAATCTTGTTTTCCTCTCAAATTTGTTAAAAATATAAAAAAGTGAAAAGTAATAAAATTGTAGACAAACTGAAAATTAATAACTATAAGTACAAAAATATAAATAGGACACTGAATCAATTATGAGAAGAAAAATAGAATAAAACGAGAAATATAATAAAATGGAGAAAGTTGGACTTCAGTGCAAATTAACAAAAGTTTTATGTTTTATTTCAGGGCTTTGATGAAACGAAAATAACGAAATGGAACTGAAGTACCGAATAGGAAAAAGTGAAGGTCTCGAGCTGTAGACGACGTCGATTTGGAGAAAGGTATAAAATCCCTCAAAAATCTTTCTTCATCCTCAGGCAGCGATCGTACAGACGGAAATCCCGAGATTGTTCGCCCTTTTCTTCCTCCTGTGCCCATGACAGTCGCCTTCTCCGTTGAATCCACTCCTCTCGGTGACTGGTCTCGATCTCAAGAATCTCTTCCTCACCCGGCTCGTTGCTTCCCCGATATCAGAACGATGGATTCGCTCTCGCCTCCCGATTTCTCCCTTTTCCTCTAGATCTGCTCTCTCAAACCTTGGGGAATCTCAACCTCCCGATTTCAAGATTGCCTTCTCCTCTGATATTTCCTTTCTCCCTTAGATCCCCAATCCTTCATCTCCGATTCCATTCCATTCCAAAACCGTCACCAGATCTCCCCGACGACCACCTGTCTTCAGCTTTAAAGCCCGACGGCGGCTTCCGGAAGTTCTTCCATTTTCCAATGCCGATTTCAGTGACAGAGCAAGAGCACCGATCTGAGTATCCCATGGGTCATGTTGGTATCTTCTTGATGATTTTTGGTCCTGATCTGATACCGTAGATCCGGCATCCTACTGCGTCAGATCGATGGCCCTGGCTCCGATCAACGCTCCTATGGCGCCGGCTGGTCCCTAAGGGACAGATCTGGCATGCATCCCTAGATCTGGCTCAAATAGAGAAACGGTGCTCTGTTTCCTACTGATTCGTATCGTGGATTGGTGTGGATCGTGCCAGCTAGGGATTGAAGATGTCGACCACTACGGTTTGGTGCGTACTCACTGTCTTCTCTGTTTGTTGATTGTTTTTATTTCTTTTATGTGTCTTTGATTTTGCCACAGTTCTTAAGTTCTTATTGAAGTGTTTGTGTTCTGTGAATCTGTACGGAAGATAATGATTTTTTTTCTGTAAATTTTAGAGTATTGGTTTAATGTCTGGTGAATCTAAATCTAATGAAGTCTGTTTTCTGTGTTATCGTTATGCTATAGTGTTTCAACGACAAGTGAATTCGTTAGAATGAAAAACTGAAACATGGAATGGCTGCCATAAGAACCTTACGTTAAAATGGTAGTAAGATGCAGTTTTCCTTCTTTTGTCTGCATTTTCCTGCTACTGAATCTTGTTTTCATGTGTTTTTGTTTACTGGAAAATTGGAATATCTGCCATGAGAACCTAGGGTTAAATTCATGAAAAAATGGTAGTAAGATGAGATTTTTCTTCACTTGTCTTGTTTTCATGTGTTTTTATTTACACCTAAGAATTGTTTGTTTTATTTGTGGTTATACCGTAATTGTTTGATATCCAAGTACAATGTGGGAAAGAGCATTGAATTTCATAGTTTGATTGCCTTTGTTTTCCTTCTATTGTTGAAAATTCCTAGGAAATCAACATATGTATAGATATATTTGGAAATTTTATTCTTCCACCGTAGTTATGCTAGAATTGATAAGTTTATGATTGTTTATGCCAATGCTTCCTTTTTAATAAATTCAATTGCTGACGTATAGAATTATGCTTATGATAAATTGACTATTCAATAGCTGATCTTGTACTGATTAGAGACTAGAGAGGCTGCAGTTACCATTACAAGAAAGTAGAAACCTGAATCTTCTTTTAATTAGCATTTTCTTTTTTTGGTAAATTTCTAATTAGCATTTTCATTTTATAATTTGTAGTTAGAGGAAGTAGACAGAATGCTCTTGTTTTCACTTGTTTGAAACAATGATTAATGCTGTGTGATTTTATATTTTACATTTGTTTTTTTGATCTGAAGATTTTTCTGAAAATCTGAATGGAGACTCTAAATTTCTTTGCTACAAGGAGTTGATTTTATGATTGACAACTTGTCACTTTGTTGCTAGTTTGAAGGGCATTGTTTAAGTGCAAGCAAATGAAGTAGAGGGATCATTGATGGTTTTGATCTGAAGGAGAATGGCAATCTGGCATTTGGAGAGAGTTTTTTTGAGGAGGTAGGTTGTATATTTTGTTTGGTTTTTTTGAACTTTCTAAATTGTTAATGAATATGTTTCCTCTGGTATGGCTTGATTGCTTCATGTTTGAACTACTTTTTTTTTTAAACATACATTTTTTAGGGAGGGGTGAAGGTCGTTTGACAGTACAGTGATTTAGTTTCTGCATTCTTAAATTGGTAGTATGTTTTTAACTAAGCAAATGTCTTTTGATATTATTTTAATATATGCTGTATTTCTGTGGTAAAAATTTATTTTTGTCACCATTCTTATAAAAGTATATGTGTTTCCAAATGTAAGATAAGTTTATTATTTCTAGGGCTGACCAATCCATTATAGCTTTCATTTTCTTCTACAGTTCGACCCATTTTCCCATAAGTTATGAAATTTCTTAAGTTTTATAAGACCTTGACTAACACATAGTTGCATTCATGGCACCTTTCGTTTTTTACTGCATTGATTATGCTATAGTAACAGCTTATATACAATTATGATACCCTTATAGAGTCCATGCCGCTGCTTAAATATGAGACCTAAATTTTATAATTTTTGCCATGTCTCACAGCTCCCAAATTAACCCAACACAGGGTTTTCTATGGTTGTTGCTTGTACTGATACTGGTTGAAATGTTATCTGTGTGGACTTTCATTTAGCCAAATCTCTAAGCTTTATTGTTTATGTTCTAAAAATTTTTTGGGGGTCTTCCTTGTCATTATTAACTGAAGGTGCTTCATGTGAAGAAGACTGTAGATGGGATTTGATTTTTTCTGAAATATGATTAAGCCATTAATTTATTTAGGAGTGGTAGGAAAATGGCTTTTTGAGGTCATCACCAAACCATGTATTTCACCAGTTCAGGTGAACCTTCCACTTGGGCCCAAAGCCAAACTGGTCATAATTCTGGACTTCAGCTTTTTCTTTAATGGATTGTTCGTAAAGTGTTGATGTAAAAAATGAGTGCTTATAGCATGTCGCTAACATGTGCATCTTTAATGGAGGTGCCAGGAGGCTTTTGTCAACGGAAACTTGTTTGATTATAAAGAACCAAATTTAAATATCATTATGCCTCTCAAAATTTACGTGATACATGACTTTATCATCTTCACTACTGTTGAATAATCTTGATATTTTCTTCTCTTCTGGCGTAGGAGCCGATACCGAAACACCGATTTTGGCGAGATTTAAAATCCCACTACGATGAATTCAATTGTCAAGTTCACCATTTAGGTTGGCAAGACTTAAGATACAAAGATAAATCGAGAAAATCTACTCTCAAGAAACTCAACAGAGGAGAATTATAAACTGAAATTTTTGGATTGAAACTCATGTACAATGGTGAGAACGCTATTTATAGGCAAAATCTAACGAAGGCAATAAATAAAAAGTGAAAATGCAGTTGGGAGTTAGCTATCTTTGTGGAATTTAGTGGTTATTTTTGTTGACTTGTGGCTATGTTGACAAAGTTGCATCGACCTAGTGGTGCTGCAGAGTAGCTTTTGCATGCTTCTTATTTTTTCCTGGTGCATTCTCCCTTGGTTGGAGAAAACTCGTCCTCGAGTTTGAGTTCAATGCACATGATTCTCATAGTAAGGAGATAAGTCAACAACATTAAAAGTAGCAGAGACTCCATAGTCGCTTGGAAGTCTGGTCTTGTAGGCACAACCATGTTAGAATCCTTGCTTCGTTGAGTTCGCGGTAATCCATGAGGAGTCTCATCAGGAGCAACATTAGAAAATTCTTCAATGAGAGATCGAATATCTTTTGGAAAAGAGGAAGTGGCATCATTCACTTTAGATAATAATAAGAAACAAGTTGTCCTTGATTCTTGATGCAACTTCTGAAAGGTTGATCTGGAGATTAAAGCCTTGTCCTTATCCTTATTTTCAAGTGTCTCTTCAGGCTTCAGGGGAATAAGCTTGACCTTCACACCATCTTTCACAAACGAGTAGGTGTTGGCATGGCCGTCATG
>BPVZ01000129.1:551114-562998 GCA_020521535.1 Rubroshorea leprosula | reverse complement strand
TATAATTTTTGCCATGTCTCACAGCTCCCAAATTAACCCAACACAGGGTTTTCTATGGTTGTTGCTTGTACTGATACTGGTTGAAATGTTATCTGTGTGGACTTTCATTTAGCCAAATCTCTAAGCTTTATTGTTTATGTTCTAAAAATTTTTTGGGGGTCTTCCTTGTCATTATTAACTGAAGGTGCTTCATGTGAAGAAGACTGTAGATGGGATTTGATTTTTTCTGAAATATGATTAAGCCATTAATTTATTTAGGAGTGGTAGGAAAATGGCTTTTTGAGGTCATCACCAAACCATGTATTTCACCAGTTCAGGTGAACCTTCCACTTGGGCCCAAAGCCAAACTGGTCATAATTCTGGACTTCAGCTTTTTCTTTAATGGATTGTTCGTAAAGTGTTGATGTAAAAAATGAGTGCTTATAGCATGTCGCTAACATGTGCATCTTTAATGGAGGTGCCAGGAGGCTTTTGTCAACGGAAACTTGTTTGATTATAAAGAACCAAATTTAAATATCATTATGCCTCTCAAAATTTACGTGATACATGACTTTATCATCTTCACTACTGTTGAATAATCTTGATATTTTCTTCTCTTCTGGCGTAGGAGCCGATACCGAAACACCGATTTTGGCGAGATTTAAAATCCCACTACGATGAATTCGATTGTCAAGTTCACCATTTAGGTTGGCAAGACTTAAGATACAAAGATAAATCGAGAAAATTTACTCTCAAGAAACTCAACAGAGGAGAAATATAAACTGAAATTTTTGGATTGAAACTCATGTACAATGGTGAGAACGCTATTTATAGGCAAAATCTAACGAAGGCAATAAATAAAAAGTGAAAATGCAGTTGGGAGTTAGCTATCTTTGTGGAATTTAGTGGTTATTTTTGTTGACTTGTGGCTATGTTGACAAAGTTGCATCGACCTAGTGGTGCTGCAGAGTAGCTTTTGCATGCTTCTTATTTTTTCCTGGTGCATTCTCCCTTGGTTGGAGAAAACTCGTCCTCGAGTTTGAGTTCAATGCACATGATTCTCATAGTAAGGAGATAAGTCAGCAACATTAAAAGTAGCAGAGACTCCATAGTCGCTTGGAAGTCTGGTCTTGTAGGCACAACCATGTTAGAATCCTTGCTTCGTTGAGTTCGCGGTAATCCATGAGGAGTCTCATCAGGAGCAACATTAGAAAATTCTTCAATGAGAGATCGAATATCTTTTGGAAAAGAGGAAGTGGCATCATTCACTTTAGATAATAATAAGAAACAAGTTGTCCTTGATTCTTGATGCAACTTCTGAAAGGTTGATCTGGAGATTAAAGCCTTGTCCTTATCCTTATTTTCAAGTGTCTCTTCAGGCTTCAGGGGAATAAGCTTGACCTTCACACCATCTTTCACAAACGAGTAGGTGTTGGCATGGCCGTCATGGATAGTTTTTTGGTCAAATTGCCAAGGGCGACCAAGTAACAAGTGACAAGCATCCATAGGAATAACATCACACCATACTTTGTCTTGGTACTTGTTACCAATAGAAAAGGAGACAAGGCAACGTTTGGTTACTTTTACTTCGTTTCCCTTTCGTAGCCATTGTAACTTGTATGGATTGGCAAGATCTTTGACTAGCAGTCTTAACTTCTCAACCATATAACTAGATACAATATTCTCACAACTTCCATTGTCAATGATGATGTTGCAAACTTTCCCCCCGAGTACATCTGGTGTGAAAGATGTTATGTCGAAGCCAATCTTTATCCTTGGTTATGGTATCAAGGGAGAATGCGCCAGGAAAAAACAAGAAGCATGCAGAAGCTATTCTGCAACACCATTAGGTCGGTGCAACTTTGTCAACATGGCCACAAACTAACAAAAATGGCCACTAAATTTCACAAAGATGGCTAACTCTCAACTGTATTTTCACTTTTCATTTATTACCTTCATTAGATTTTGCCTATAAATAACCATGTTCTCACCATTGTACATGAGTTTCAATCCAAAAATTTTAGTTTATAATTTTCCTCTGTTGAGTGAGTTTCTTGAGAGTGGATTATTTCAATTTATCTCTATATCTTAGGTCTTGCTAACATAAGTGGTGAACATGGTAATCAAATTCATCATAGTGAGATTTTAAATCTTGCCAAAATCGGTGTTTTGGTATTGGCTCTTACGCCATTTGGTATTAGAGCCAATATATTTGGAGTCTGCACGTCATTCTGAGCATTCTGGTGAAAATCGGTCGACGAACAAGGTAGCACGCGCCTCCATGTGCCACCGTCGTTTTCTCACGCGTCGGTCACTCGCACCACTGCAAATCGCGTGAAAATCACACGTCGGTCATCTTCAACCTCTCATTAGACACGTCATCAGCCACGTCATCATCCAGTCATTGCCACATCATCTATTGCCACGTCATCAACCACGTTAGTGACACATCATCACCGCAGTCGCACTCTTTTACCACATCATCAAGTCCTTCAACTTATTTTGACCTTACAGATTGACCCCATAATTTTATAAATTTCAAATTACCCCTACTTTCAAATACTAGCTTTCCAAAAAGCCCTTTATCAACTTAAACTCATCATGCCTCCTAGAAGACAAAATCCTCCTCGTCAGCGAGCTGTTCGAGACATAGAGATGGAAGAATTACATCAACAAATTCAAAGGTTTCAAGAAAGACTCGAAGCTTTTGAGGGACAACAAGCTTAACACCCGCAACCACAAGATGAACCACATGAGTCAGAAGAAGATACTGATGATGAGAATCCCTTCCATCACTTAAGGGATAATGAAAGCTCATCATCAACAGGAAAAATTCGTCGTCGACAACGTCCCCAACAAAATGCTGCTCCCAAATCCATTGACCTTGGCATCAAAATCGATATTCCATGTTTTGAAGGTCGCCTTCAATCAAATGAATTTATCGACTGGTTGCACACTGTGGAACGTGTATTTGAACTCAAGGATATTCTTGACGACAAGCGTGTGAAGCTCGTCGCCATCAAATTAAAGAAACATGCATCCATTTGATGGGAGAATCTCAAACGCAGTCGAGAAAGAGAAGTTCGCAACAAAATTAGAACTTGGGAGAAAATGCGTCGGGAACTCACCCGTAAGTTTTTACCTAACCGTTACTACCAGGATAATTTTGTTAAATTTCATAATTTGCAGCAAAAATCTTTGATTGTGGAAGAATATACTATGGAATTCGAACAATTAATGATGAAGTGTGATATTTGAGAAAAAAAAAAAAGCAAACCATAGCAAGATATCTTGGAGGATTAAACAATGACATTTTCAAAGTAGTTCAACTTCAACAATATTGGACTTTGGATGATGTTATTCGGCTAGCATTGAAGGTTGAAAAGCAAATCTCAAAGAAAAATATTACTTTTGCTTCAAAACCACGAGATTTTGAAGCTAGCCAAGGGACCCAAGCTTTAAAGATTGTTGCTGAGACACCTACCAAAGTTGAGAAGGAAGCTAGTTCAAGCCGTCCAGCCCAGCCTAACACTCGAAAGTGTTTAAGTGTCAAGGATTTGATCACATCGCCTTCGACTGATTCAATAGGAGAATTATCACCATTATCGGAGAAGAGATTCATGAAGTCTTAGATAGTGAAGCAGAAAAGGAGATTAGTGATGAGATTGAGCCACAACTTGAGAAAGAACTCATCGCAGCTGACCATGGAGAATCTTTGGTTGTGCGTCGAAGTTCTCATGATATCATAACCAAGGATGAAGATTGGCTCCGACATCACATCTTTCATACTAGATGTACTTCTCGAGGGAAAGTTTGCAATATCATCATTACAGTGAAAGTTGTGAGAATGTTGTGTTTAGTTATATAGTTGAAAAGCTAGGACTGCCAATCAAAGATCTTGCCCATCCATACAAGTTACAATGGTTACGAAAGGGAAACGAGGTAAAAGCAATCAAACGTTGCCTTGTCTCTTTTTCTATTGGTAATAGGTACCAAGACGAAGTATGGTGTGATGTTATTCCTATGGATACTTGTCACTTATTACTTGGTCGCCATTGGCAATTTGATCGAAAAGATATCCATGATAGCCATGCCAACACCTACTTGTTTGTGAAAGATGGTGTGAAGGTCAAGCTCACTCTCCTGAAACCTGAAGAGACACGTGAAAAGAAAGATGATGACAAGGCTTTAATCTCCAGATCAACCTTTCAGAAGTTGCATCAAGAATCAAGGACAGTTTGTCTCTTGTTATTATCTAAAGTGAATGATGCTACTTCCCCTTTTCCAGAGGATATTCGATCTTTCCTTGAAGAATTTTCTAATGTTGCTCTTGATGAGACCCTTTATGGATTACCGCGAACTCAACGAAGCAAGGATTCTAACATGGTTGTGCCTACAAGACCAGACTTCTAGGTGACTATGGAGTCTCTGCTACTTTTAATGTTGCTAACTTATCTCCTTACCATGAAGATCATAAGCATTGAACTCAAACTTGAGGATAAGTTTTCTCCAACCAGGGGAGAATGCATCAGGAAAAAACAAGAAGCATGCAGAAGCTACTTTGCAGCACCATTAGGCCGGTGCAACTTTGTCAACATGGCCACAAGTCAACAAAAATGGCCACTAAATTCCACAAAGATGGCTAACTTCCAACTGCATTTTCACTTTTTATTTATTGCCTTTGTTAGATTTTGCCTATAAATAATTATGTTCTCACCATTGTACATGAGTTTCAATCCAAAAATTTCAGTTTATAATTGTCTTCTGTTGAGTGAATTTCTTAAGAGTGGATTTTATTAATTTATCTCTATATTTTAAGTCTTGCCAACCTAAGCTGTGAACCTGACAATCGAATTCATCGTAGTGGAATTTTAAATCTCGTCAAAATCGGTGTTTTGGTATCGGCTCCTACGCCATCTTCCTATTAGGATTTTTGATTATCTGCAACTTCTCGTGGTTTTCATCTTCCTCCTATAACTAGAAGCTAGCGATGGGACCTGAGAGATGAAAACACTTGGGGGTATCTATTAGGAAATCTATTATGTTCAAATTTTTAATCCTTCTTACTCTTTCAAACTTTTGCTTACAAATTTTTTTGGAAGGATTACTCTTTTAATTTTTCTGTTGCCCAAATCAAACTATGGTAACAAGTGCTTCGTGCTGCAGGTTGAGTGTTGCATGATGCTGTTATGACTCCAAGGATATATGTACCAGAAAAAGCACCTAAAAAAAATTTGTAATTTTAGGCTTTTAATCATTATTAGTAATTGTAGGTTATTTCGTTGGAATTTATTATTTTCATTTGGATTTGTAAGTGGCCATTATTGATTTTTGGATTTTTTGTTGTACTTATTTTTAGTTAATTTAATTTTTGTAGTAAACTGGGGATCGATCTGATTATTTCGTCTGGTTGCACCTTGGGAAGAATCATAGATTTAGTTTATTTTAACTATTTTTAAAACTTGCTGGGGATTATTTGCTAATTTACTTTTCTGCTTCCATGATGCCTACTCTTCTTAACTTCTGTTATGCAATTTTTTAAATATATGAAGAAATTACTAGTGTTGGTCATTTTTTATTTGAACTGAGGCTAAATTATTGGTGTTAAGTCTTTATTTTTTTTATAATTCGGCAACTTTTAATTTTCTTGTGTAACTCGTCAAATTCTAGATGCGTAAGAACGGTATGCCCCATGATTTATGGGGTCTTTGTTTCAGAAATTATTCCACTCGTCAAAATAACCAAAAAAACAGTACTTGTTATAATTGGAATCTAATGTGAATAACTAGGGCTCATTAAGCAGACTCACTAAGAGTCTAAGGAGGTATAAATCTGGTACCCGGTCTCAACGATAAACGTCGTAATATAATCATTCGCCCACTAAGTAGATGGGTTTGGTGAGGAAGGCCCAATAAGAAAGGAAAAATAGGCCTACTAGTTTCCTTTTGGGCCGTGAGCGGCCCAATTGAGTAACTAACGGCCAATAATATGGATTTTTGGGCTAAATCGTGGCCCATTATGCAAGTAATTTGGGCCCTATGGCCAATTAAAAAGAATGTTTGTGATCAATTTAGCCCATTTAGCTGGTGATCGTGCTGAATTTTTTACACTTTTTGGGCCTCAATTTGGCCCAAGAAGCCCATTCGGCATATGGTCAAAGTTTTAATTTCTTAAGGCCCATTAAGCCCAAGTTTGGCCCATTAAGCTTTTTCCTTAGTTCTTTTGCAGTTTTTGACTTTTCACCTATAACTCGATCATTGTCATATAGCATCACAAATGTGTCATCGTGTAAAATTAGTTTTGTCATCCATTCTCCAACATCCTTATTAACTTACAAAACATCAACATGATAAAAATAAAAATCATTAATTTAAAGTCAAATAAAATATTAACAAGAAAATTTAAATTAGAAGTGTACCTTTATTAATGCATGCCAGATTTTCGACTTAGCACTTCGTAACTTGGTAACAGGGCTCCATGAAAACCAGTAAGATTTTTAAATAAGTCATGATATTTTGAAAGGTTTCCCTTCAAAGTCTTCATATGGTTTTTCACTTTATATTTGTCAATATCCTTCCCAATTTTTCTTTTAATTCATTCATAATTTTTTCATATGTTTTCCTTGTGGGTTGGGGATCTCCCTCCCTTTCAAATATGTCATAGAATTGTAAAAAAACTCTATAGCTCATTCCTATGATATAATAGCTTCTCTCACTCCCCACAATTTTGTTCATTATCTCATCTCAAACTCCTTCTCCCTCATTAATTATGTTATCATCAAGAAACTTTCTTTTTGGTAGACTTTGAAGAAACCACCAATAAACAACTAAGCATATTACATGAACAATGGCCCTCCTACACATATCTCATGACATCCATCTATATTTATGAAATACAAATTAAAATTCTATTTCATGATATATTTATAAAAAAAAAAAAAAGTGTAGAAATAAATACCAACAATGAAGACTAACGAATATTAGATCAGAGTTTTTTCATAATAGGAAAGTAGTTCTTTTTTAGAATTACTATAGCAGTGTTAGTAGTGTTATATGTATCTTAGATTGATGGTTCTCTTTTTTTTCTCTCTCTCTTATTATATATAAACTTTTCAAATGCTATAATAGTATGGCAAATTGGCATAGTGTATGTTATATTACTAGATTTTACTAGATCTTTTGTTCACTAAGTGATTTTTTCAAAAATGCCGATGGTATATATTATCATATGTTTAATCTGGTTGCACTATTTTATTTTTTTGTATCTTCATTTTGTATGTATTGCATTTTATAATTTTAAATTAATTTTTAAGTAATCACTATTGAATCAGTGTGGTAATATACCAATTATGTTCTTCAAGCTTCTCCTTATTGTGCAATAATAGTTGTCCATACTTTTAAAATTAATATTGTGTTTCTACTACCTTGTTACAATGCAAGCCAAAGAGGAAAGATTGTGACCCTAAACAGTTTTTATTATAAATTACATATTCATCATCAGTTGCTTATTTTTGCTAATATATTATTTTCTTAATATTTTAAATTCAATTTGTATAACTAAGGTTCATAAGAAAAAAAAAAAAGAATTCGTATAACTAAAAAGTGATAGAATAATAAAAAACTAGTAATGTACAAATATAAATATAAGGCATTTTAATATACAAATATAAACTAGCAATGTTTTAAATTAAAATTACTTGGATCAATGCTTGAAGGCTAGCAAACCAAACGTCTCTTTCAACTTTGTTCCTTGCAGATCTATGGATAAGTCATTAATTATTATTACCAAATTCAAGTCATCACCAAGCTAAATATAAAGTGACTAAAAAATTTTCAAATTAACTGAATATTAGCACTAACCAAGTCAAGAGATCTATCACCCATTGTTATATATAAGTGAAAATAATAAGCACCCCTTTTTTGGATACAACTACCCTCTAAACACAACCTATCAAAATTGCCAAACAGTGATTATTTCTAACTACTTTGAAAATGAAAGTCTTTTAGTATGATGTAAAGAAGTTGAACCTAAGTAGCCTATAAAATCCATCCTTTTTACAAAAGAAAAATAATAATAACATTAAATAAATAAACATTTTGTTCTCTATCTTGAAATTCTTCATGTAACAAAAGCTAAATTTAAAGTATTCTTTTCTTCGTCTCATCCAATTAATACCAAAAAATTTGAAATAATTTGTAAATTTAAGGTTACAAAGATATGTGGAAATTAATGAAACGAAACTAATCGACTAAATAAATTCTTAAGAAACTAAATATATGCACTTTAATGATACATATTCTTAACTAAATGCCTACATATATATGTGCGTATTTACTTTTGCTTCTATGGCTATGTGGATGCATACATTTTTGTAAGCACAGAGATAAGAAAAGAGAGAGAGGTACAAACATACAAATGAAGTTTAATATCAAAGCTCAACTTTAAATTGCTACTGTAATAGAAAGATCTAATATGAAAAATTAGCTATGTTAAAAAACCAATAAAAGTATGGGGGATAAGATGAGCAAGTAAAGAAATTGAAAACAACATTTTGTCAAATTCTAATAACAGTTTTCTTTTCTGCAAATAAATCAATATATGTTAATAAAAAATATTGCAAAAATAAGTTTTAAAAAACAAAAACTATTTAAGGTATACTTACTACTTTCTGACTCTAGTTCATTCCTTTGGTTTTATAGCCACAAGAAGGAGGAAGATAATGATTTATGGTAATGGATAAAAGGGTTATTTTTGTAATTATCTTTTACACAATCTAAACCTTGCAAAAAATCCGTCCCAAACCCCCCAAATCGAGGGGATTACAAATCGGGAGGTTTAAAGGTAGTTGAAGGGATTCCAATTCGATCAATCTCCCTCCCCTTCTACATCTTTAGAAATCCAAACAAAAGAAGGAGATAACATCCCCTCCCTTACCATTCGTCCCCATCCCTTCCCCTCCCTTTCTGTTTGACACCCCTAATCCAAACCTTATGTTAGGGTTGAGGTCAGGATTTGAGATGGACGCAAAAGGAGGATGGAAGTCAGGGCATGGTGGTTCTACCCTATTAAGGGGCCAATCTGAATTGAACGACCAAGAATAAGGTTTGTAGAGAGGAGAGAAAAAGGAAAGGAGATTATTTTCCTTGTCAAGAGTTGTAGGAAGGAATTTTTTATGCTTGATTACATCATTTTAAGAAGTTATGCAGATGTGATTTTCGGGTTTCACTGTCACAAAACAAAAGCTATATGGGCTTTCTACATTTTACCCATACCCTACTTCTTTGGGTATGGATATTTAGGAGAAGAGAGGAGAGGGGGCTATTTTTGTTGTTAAGAATTGTAGGAAAGAATCTTTGTGCTTATTACATCATTTCAAGAAGATATGCAGTTGGGATATATGGGCTTCACCCCCGCAAAACAAAACCCATATAGGCTTTCAAACTTTTACCCATACCTTTCAAAAGAAGAGGTTTTTTAGTTGTCAAGAATATGGCGTTTTCATTATCAGAAGTTGCAAGAAGGAATTTTTTGCACTTCATTACATCATTTCAAGAAGATATGCAGTTGTGATATATAGGCTTCACCCCTACAAAAAAAAAAAAAAAACATATGGGCTTTCAACCCATACCTTTCTTTCTTTGGGTATGGACATTCAAAAGCCCAAAGAGTAATTGACTTTATATTAACTAAAGTTAAATCAGCTTTGAATTGAATGACAATGAATAGGGTTTGTTAAGAGGAATTTTTTGCACTTGATTACATCGTCTTAAGAAGATATATAGTTGAGATATATGGGCTTCACCCTGCAAAACAAAAGCCATATAGGCTTTCCACCTTTTACCCATACCTTTCTTCTTTTGGGTATGGACATTTGAAAGCCCAAAGAGTAACTGAGTTTATATTAACTAAAGTTAAATAAGCTCTTAATTGAATGACGAACAAATAGGGTTTGTTGAGAGGAATTTTTTGTGCTTGGTTACCTCATTTCAAGAAGATATGCAGTTGTGATATATGGGCTTCACCTTTGCAAAGCAAAACCATATGGGCTTTCTTACCCATACCCTTCTTCCTTTGGGTATGGACATTTGAAAGCCCAAAGAGTAACTAACTCTATATTGACTATAGTTAAATCAACTCTGAATTGAATGACAACGAATAAGATTTGTCAAGAGGAGAGGAGAGGAGGTTATTTTTGTTGTCAGGAGTTGCAGGAAGGAATTTTGTGTGCTTCCTTACATCATTTCAAGAAGATATGCGATTGTCATAAATGGGCTTCACCCTGCAAAACAAAAACCATATAGGCTTTCAACCTTTTACCTATACCCTTCTTCCTTTTGGTATGGACATTTGAAAGCCCAAAGAGTGACTGATTTTATATTAACTAAAGTTAAATTAGGTAGGCCTGGAAAAAAAAAACTTTTTTTATGAAAAAAACTTTATTTTCATAAGTAAAATATTCTTTAATCTCAAATTTATGGTGTAATTAATATATTTTTTAATTTTTAATTTACATAGAGAAATGAAAATTTTAATATTAATTTTATGAATATTTCAAACCATTACACTAATCACTCATTTGGTCTCCTAGACTATTCACAGAATGGGACAAAAATTAGTCTGATCCAATAATAACCCATGTTTGATGGTGTTAATGGATATGATAAAACATGTCCTACGTTTTGCCCAATTCTAACCTCAAGCGATAAAAATTAACCCACCTACCCCATGGGTTATGGTGGGATTGGATAAAATTTTCTTCCAAGACTTAAAACAAAATCTCTTTCACACCCCTTTCTCATTGCCTCTCATCACGATCAATGATCACCTCCCATTTCTCTTCGTCTCATCGGTCACTGCCATAGTCATCATCACTCCATCGAGTTTTACGTCAATTCTTTGGTAAGTCTTAGATATATATTTTCTTTTCTATTTCTTTAATAAGTACAAAACTTAGATCTATGCCCCTTTTTCTCACTTGCAGCATTCCAACAATTCCTCCATATTTATTCTTCTCTAGCATGGAGCTACTGATTATGGTAAGCCTCTAACCTCTATCTCTGTTTTTGCATATTGCGTTTATACTAACTCTATAGAAAAAATAGAGGATTAACAAGCTTTTGGGTTGGGCAATGATTCATGCTTTGTGTGTATTTAGGAGAAGAATTGTATGAACTAGCTTTTATATATGAACTATAACTGAGGCATTAATTTTAAAGTTCATCTAATTATTAATGTTGATGAACTTATATTATTTCCCAAAACACACTTAAATTTTTTCTAGGTTCTTGAAAAAAAGATTGTGCAAATTGTTACTCTCGAACTCTAGTGAGAATCATTTAGGTTGTTTCTTTCCCCAATATTAAACAAAAGAACAATTGAAACTTATGTCTCTATTTCATGAAATTCCAATAGTATGTTGCAATATTTATTCATAAAATACTCCATGCTATCTCAATTCTTTCTTTCTACTCTAGCAGTATACCATTTACCATGTATATCTTCTTGGTATGATTATATTTCAAAATGAAGTTGAAATTGCTGAAACTAAGTTGTAGAACTCTTTGGATTTGAGAGCCTGTTCTCTGTTTACTACTTCTTTGTCAAGCTCAGATTTGGTCATCTTCCTTAATATAAATATGACTATCCATGTCATGGAAGGTGAGATATTTAAAAGCTAATGCAAGATTGCAATTCAACCCTTCACCATTAAGGTTAGCATTAACAGCCTCCATCACTAGCTTTGCTCAAGTTTTATGCACAAGTCGCATTTTTATTTTACTTTCTTGATTTGCTATTGAAGAAATCTCATTTCTAGGAAAGATATATGTATGCATTGATTTCATTTTCTAATGTCATCTTTATATTAGAATGGTTGTTATAAGTTTTGATGTTAGTCTTTAGTACC
>BPVZ01000129.1:465325-482126 GCA_020521535.1 Rubroshorea leprosula | reverse complement strand
TCCTTCTTTAATAAAATTATAAATATTATATCCTTATTTAAAATTTTTTTTAAAATAATCTTAATTGATAAAAAATAAACTTATATCCTTAAATAAATTTTTTTTAAAAATTGTGTTTCTTATTTATATGAAATCTGATGCGGCCATGGTCACGGATTCTTATCAACAAATTACTTGCAAATTAAAATGGGCCTGGGAGAAAGATGTCGTAAAGATTGGAAGAATGGGAATTGAAGAAAAGCCCAAACCAGGCCCATTTTTTTAAAACTAATGGTTCCAAATATTTCAATGTGGCCCGATTGTCAGTCCATCTAATTAGTTAATGGTGGTACTCTTGTAGACTATAATAAAATATAAATAAATGTTAACAGTATGTTTAATTTGAGAAAAATGGAAGGGGTGAGAGAGGATTGGAGTATTTTTTAATTAATCATATTATAATATTTAAAAATATTATAATTTGAGTAATTAAAAAATTCTTTGTCTTAAATCAAATATACTAAAGTAATTAACTCCTATTACCAATCATATAAACACTACTTGACACATGACCTAATCATAGAGATAGTGTTTGACAATCATATTGTTAACAACTACTCATGTTTCTTTTTTTTCAAGGACAATACTACATATTGTATATCAATTAAGACTTTTAAAAGTAAAATACTTTTAAAAACATAAAATAGTGTCGTTTTGAAATCCACACATAGAGGAAGTCTATCATAGACAACATGTTTTTAAAATTAACAAGTCCTATAAACCCAAACACACATCAGGCATCTAAACGCATAAAATGATGATATTGTTTTGAGTTTATAAGACTCTTAATTTATATTAGTCTTGATTGATATATACTTTTTCATGATATATATTACAAAGCATATGCTATATAGGTTGTTAGTTAATGTCATTGACATAAACGGGGTCCGAGAAGAAGCTTTGTTGAACTTCAACAGCTAATTCCTCCAAACTCAGCTTACACTCTAGCCCTATCTGCAAATAAGGAGTCAATTAATAATCATGTTAATCAATAAGAACATGTTCTTCAATATGCTCACATAGCTATGGCAAAATAAAAGCGATTAATTTTTCTTGAACATTTCCCATTAATCATATATAAGATTATCATGCTTAATTCTATAAAAACAAAATAAATTTATAAGATCCAACTCAACACTTCAAGAAATATAAAATCAAATTAACCGATGTAAGTACAATTATAAACCCCCAGTCCTGGTTTAGTTCAACCATGAATCATATATATAAAACTTATAATTAAAAACATTGATCATAAATAATAAAGCTCCGTTTAGTATTATTATTACTTAGCTTTTCTTTTTAGTAGTCAAAATCCTTATGTGGGTTCTTTGCATAAAGTTGGAAGATCTGTTTAGGAAAGGTCTGAAATTGATCGAGTTTCAGTTTCTATTAAGTCTTAGAAATTAGTATATTAAATGTAGGTAATAGTCGTATGTAGATGATGAAAATATATATATGGGTGAGTACCGTACGTAATTATATGTTTGTATTGAATATGGAAAAATACACCATTTGGTACATTAAACAGCTAGCATAGCTTCGGCATGAGATGAAAATGATAGATATATGGCTTTTTTTTTTTCTTTTTTAAGCTTTGAATTATATTGGTATATATACCTTAACAACGAAGGAGTATAGAACAGTGTCCTCCATGCTGCTGATGTTAAGGTGTAGAACCTCAAAACAAAGTCCCTCCAGCACACTGATGATCTTCAGCACCTGACCTGGAATCCGCCGTGATACTATTTTCAAGATCACGTTGGACCCCGACAGCTTCGCCTCCACATCTGCCATCGAAGAATTGCAGCACGCTCCTAGCTCTCCTCCAGCTTCAAATCCAAAGGGAATATCAGCCTGAATAGGAGGAAGCTGCACCTGCACCGCCCTAGGGCTTGGACCCGGACTAGGGCTCAAACTCTTCCTCTGCTTCTTTGACTCCAACGCTTGCAACACCTGGTGCAACTCCTTGATAAACTCTATCACCCCACCAATAATAGATGCCTGGTCCCCCTAATCAACCATCAAAATAATGAAAATTAGAATCTAGGGTTTACTTACTTCCATATAGGCCTAAACTTAATCGAATTGTTACCAACAAACTAAAACATTGATTTGGAATCAATCAAATTAAGTAGTCCAAACTTATGTGAAGAAGACTTTCTCATGTATCAAAATAGAGAAAGATATATATATAATACAAGAGGTTTAAGAGATTAATTATACCCTTTTGATATAGAAACATGGGGTTAAAGAACGCAAGACCTTGAGATGCTCATTCATTTGCCTTCTCCTGTTTCTCTCCACAGCTATGTGAGACATGGTTTTTGTTTTTGCTTCTTTCTTTGAGGCGAAGTACTTTGAGGATTAAGTATTTATAAGGGGAAGGAAGGAGAGTAGAAGCTGACTTGGTTGGTCATTGAATGCTGCATGTTGTAGTCCCGTGAAGGGGGTTAAGTCGTTTGTTACACACTCTCTCACTTTTTAGGTGTTACGTCGTCTCACGTTTATTATCTTGGGACAATAACATATATATGTAATGCTCTGGCCGCGTGAGTTAAAAAGAAAAAACAAAAAAAGCAAAAAAAGCAAGGCTTTCCCTTTTCACTTTCTTTTATATGTATGTTTACAGTCATCAATTTAATTTACGTACTGATAGACATCCACCGTATGCATATAAATAACTGAAAGGCATTTAATTGCTTGGTAACAAAAATGTAAACAAGGATATTAATTTTATATTTTTTATTTAAAAATATTAATTTTTAATCTTTTTTCATTTAATAATTTTAATTTTTAATTTTTTTTATTTAAGAATTAATTAGGTAATAATATTAATATGACAAACGTGCTTTTTAAAACAAGTTATTATTTTTAAATAGAAAAAATTAAAAATTAATAACATTAAATAAAAAATTAAAAGTTGAAATCTTTATTTAAAAGTTAACAAATTTAATATTTTTAAGTAAAAATATAAAATTAGCATCTTTATCTTTTCTCGTAAAAAAATAGAATGTATATACATGGCTAGATTTTTTTTTGTTGAATTTATGATATATAATAATACTAGAGCAATTTATTACTTGATACAAATTAGAATAAAATAATGAGATTAAAACTTACAATCAGAACATAAAAGACAAATATATAGCTTTTTCTTAATGTATATATATTAATGTGCTACTAATTATTTTGTCTCCCATTGATATTGTGAACAATTTTGTTAAAAATATTTTTGTTTTTGTTTTAAAAAAATTACTTGTTTGAAGTCAAATAATTAAAAATTCTCTTAAATTCTTTCTTAATTTCATTGTTATTCTCATTTGGACCTCACGCTCCAATAGTAATAAATTAGATTGTATGGTGCACCTCTCCAACCTAAGAATTATGGTCCAACTGTAATAAATTATATTATAAGGTGCACCTCCTTAACCTAAAAATTGAGGTTCGAATCCTGAATTCCTCACCTAAATGTAAACCCTTTTAAAAAAAAAAAAAATTTTCATTGTTATTCAATTTACGAAAATCTCTTTAATCTTTACTTAAAAAATTGATCTCACGTATTTCTGTGTATTTGGAAGACTTATCCATGCTGCAAACAAAAACAAATAAAGAGAAAAATTATAATTCTTTTCATCATAAGCTTAATAATTACTTGCATGTTCTTACTTTTTTGTAGATGGATATATGCACCCAAAAAGGGCAAAAAAGAACAGTTAGAAGACAAAGCGAAAGTGGCAGGCTGCTATCGCGCGGTTTTTTTATTTTTCAGAGTAAGTGGACGCCTCCAAAACCCAAATTTAGAGTTTAAGGCACATATCAAAAACAAATTCTTTTCAAGATTAACAAATTATACCTTGTGTTTTCGACAAAAAAAGGGAGAATAGTGGATTGAACATAAAAAATAATAATAATAATAAAAAATATATATATATTACTAGACGAAAACGAAAAGTTGAAAGATGCAAAAAACTAATGTTGATGGGTATACTATACCTTGAATGGGTGTAATATTTCAAAATTATCTCTAAGGTCTAACTTGATATTACAAGTCATAAACAGTAGTGCATGCATTATATGAGTCAGGTTTAGGGCTCTTGGTGTGGGACCTGCTTGTTTTTAATGTACTGTGGGACCCCCTTTTAGATTTCTTTCTCTCTTTCTTGGATTTTTTTTTTTATTTAACATGGGGGCATTTGAAGGGGACGGAATAACATGGCTACTATTGTGGCGGATAGAACTTTGTATTTACCAAGAGTTTAATGCACTTTAACCAAGTAGCGAGTTGTAGGTGCTCTTTCTTTCTTTGATTTGATGATTTAGTCCCTAGTAAAAATAGTTAAAATACCATTTTAGTCTCTTAACTTTCCATTTTAGTACCAAAATTGTCCCTAAACTTCAAAAGGCACCAAAATTGTCCCTAAACTTCACTTTTGGGTACCAATTTTGTCCTTCTGTCAATGGAAAGGATAGGTGGCACGTTAAAAGGCTAGAAAATCACATTTTTTTCGAAAAAAAATAATGATGTGGAAAACAAAACATGCAAAAAGTGATGAGATGGCATTTTTTCTTTTCTACGTGACATTTTTTACTATTAAATAGATAAATAAAAGACCCACAAAATTTATAAATTATTATTCATCTTCTTCCTCCTTTCTTCTGTCTCATCCCTTTGCCTCTTCTTCTTCCCCATCCTTCTTCCTTTTCTTCCCTCTTCCCTCTACCTTTTTCTTCTTCTTTCTCTCTCCATTCTTCTTCCTACTCTTTCCCCTTCCAGATCTATGTGGGTTCTTTCTTAAGGTTACACATGTCGATTCAATTCTTCAAAAATAGGAGAGAAAGGGTACCCCTTTTTATTAGACCCATAAAAGGATTGTTCCTTTCCTACTTGATATGTTCTTGGGGAAAAAAATGATCAACAAAATTTCTTGGCTAGTCTTGCTTTTCTTGGAATTTCCTTGGTGGGTTTTGTTTGCAGGGTCGAAAGATTAATAGGGTATTGACTGAAGGAAAAGAGGACGAAGATCGATGAAGATAGTCGTGATTTTGCTTCAATTCATATGATTTGGGAGAGAGTGAATGAGTTTTGGCTCGATGTTCCCTCAATTTCGACTGTTTGAGTTAGGGTTTTGTTTCTCTTTGGTTTACTAATCGAAAAGGAGAGTTATTTCTTCCACTCTGCCTTTGTTCTCTCGTTATCCTTGTTTTCTTGTTGAAATCATTTGTTTCTTTGAATTTGTTTTGGTGCCACAAGAATTTATCATAATTCCTTGTTATGTTTCATGTCAAACTAGGTGTTGCTTGAATATCTCAAAAAATCTTTTAGTAGCATTTGTCAAGAAGATTTCAAATATGGATTTCAAACATTATTTTTTGCTTCAATAGTGGAGAAATCTTTGTCTAAGAAAAACATTTTTGCTAGTTTAAGGGAAGGAGGAGGGAGAAGGAATTTATATATTTTTTAAAATAAAAATTAGCACGTCACTCTAAAGAAATTCCACCTAATATTTAAAAAGTTAAAGGATTTGATTTTTTTTGTTGGAAAATGTACCGCATCAGCATTTAACTTATGGAAGGACAAAATTGATACCAAAAAGTGAAGTTTAGGGATAATTTTGGTACTTTTTGAAGTTCAGGGACAATTTTGATACCAAAACAGAAAGTTCAGGGACCAAAATGGCATTTTAACCATTTTAATTTGCACCCATCTCAGGGAATCAAGAATGAAGGGTGGGTCCCCTTGTAACAGACTATGACGGTGGCCTCACTCACAGGATGGCTCCCGCCAATTTTCTCCTGGAGGCAGTACTCTTCAATGACCATATAATAAATTCTAAAAAAATGATTTCTTTTGTCCGATTGATTGCTCCGAATTCAGAGATTCTGTTTCAGGTGAAAGCTTCATCGATCAGCTCTTCCCCTTGATTTCTACTCTGCTTTTCCTCTGTATATTCTTAATTATATGAATGTAACGTTTTGAAGTTTCATGAAAGATTGATTCTTGGCTGAGTCTTGTTGCCAAAGAAAAATTTGGGAAAAGGAGAAGTGGGTTTTGTTTCAATTCGACTAATGTAAGTACCGTTCTCTTGATTCTAACGATTCTGCATCCTGTTTCTTTGATATTTTGTGTTTGTTTCCTGAGAAAATTACGAAGATATATGAGAAGAAAGGAGGGGGCGGGGGGGGTTTGTTCATTTTCATAACTATATTTCAGTTTGATGAAAATTCTTCTTCTTGGCTCTGTATTTCGAGGGAAATGAAAAACAGGGTCGCGTTCAATTTGATAAAGATAAGAAAAGATTGTACTGATTCTGCGTTCTTCTTCTTGATCAAGCCTTTGAAGATTTCGTGTTTGTTGAAATGCCTGTAAATTATGACTCTGTTTCTGTTGGGGTTTAATCTGGCGGTGGCAGATATAGAACCCCTTGTGCAAAAAGAGTTCTTTCTGTATCTTCCAGAATCGGAAAACATGGATGAAGACAACTTGCCAAGAATCAGAGACGTTCCCGTGAAAAAGAGACATGAACTCTTCATGAAAAAGCTGAGACTCTGTTCGGGATCACTTGAGACAATCATTCCAATTGGTACCAAGCTTGAAATACTTAAGGAGCTGTTGGATTATGTTCCTTCTCTTGACTCTCTTCCAGATGATGCAGTCCGGCAAATCAAGGAAATGGTAGCGGCAAACATTTTCAGGCCATTTCCTTCTCCCTCCGCTCATGTTTCTGATATTAACTATGAAACTGACGAACTCTATGATCCGGAGGTCAAACGGCCACTGGTTGAAGAGTCCTGGTTCTTTCTGCGACACGTTTACCAATTCCTCAGACATGTTGTCGATGCTGGCTTGTTGCGAGATGATCATACTGAGGATTCCTTTGTTAAAACCCTGTTGAACATTGCATTGGATGCAGATGACCAAAGAGAAGCTATATCTGTCACATTCGTTTTGACATCTTTCTGGAAAAAATTCACACAGAAAAGGCGCCTAATTTGGAGAACTGTGCAACACATTCTGTCTCGTTTTGTCTCTGAGAGCCATCTGTACATCACAAAGTGCAGTGTGCCCTCTGTTGTCGTTCGCTAATGATCGGATTCGTGAGTCTCGGGTACCACTACTAGCAGAGAACAGAATGTTTCTGGAGCGGGTTTTGATTCCCATGCACAAGATCAGCTCTTACTCCATTTACAGTCGGTGCTTAAGCCAATGCATGTTAGCTTTTTTAGCCATGGACAGTGAACTCGACAACTTGATGATTCGGGGTATTTTTAGCGGCGGGCAGAGATCCTTGAGGAGTACTTGTGAGATCGAACTATTGGATGAACTGAAATCTCTGATGACACACACTCTGCTTGGAAGAATCACTCCATCTAATGCTGAGCTTGTGTTTAGGCGGATTGGCAAGTGCTTGACAAGTTTACATGCAATGGTGGTGACCAAAGCTTTGAACATTTTGAAATGGCCTAGATTTATTTTATTTGCCAAACAGCGCAAGCAGGTTTCTGTTCCAATTATAATGCCGGCGCTGGAAAATGTAGGAAACCAGTTCTTGTGGGACAATAACGTTCGGGAACTTGCAGCTCGTGTTCGTGAGAAGTCCTATAACGAGAATGATGCTGACTGGCAGTTTGGAAGGAGAACAAGGAGAAGAAAACGATGGTCATGTTATGCAACTTATGCTTTTGATGACAGTTTGAACTTTTTCATAGACACAAATCACTTCTCTGATGATAAGCATAGAAAGTGAGAGCAGAAGGCATAAAAATATTGAATGCATGCTTACAGACAAGTGGAAAATTTTGGCTTTTCTTATGTTCATATCAGTAAAGATGGATGCAGTTTGTCTTATAGCAGTAGTAATTTTTTTCAGAAACTTGAAACATATAAAACTACTGCTTGTATATATTCATGGACAGCTTTAGATTGAGCACTTGAATCTCCTCATGATCTCTCATTTTTTAGCCTTCCTCGCCCTCTTAACTGACTGGAAAGTTGCGCATTCTTCTGCGTCAACTGCTACAAATACTATTCCTCTTAAGGTTTCATCAGTATATCTTGGTCAATCTCATAGGAAGATCACTAGCCTGGAAAAGTTTGTTGCAGAAATCTTAAATCCGAAACCGTTAATGCAACAAATGCTATCCGTTAAAAAGAAATGCAACTAAAAAGATTAAAATAGTTATTAGTCAGAAACAAAAAATGGGTATCAATAAAATGAAAGGATGGCAAAATGTACAAATGAAATTCAATGCATTTTAGAAGAAAGTTTTCTTTAGACAGGAAATAGAGAAATGGGATAGGAGCAGTCACAACCGCTAGGCCTCCATCTGAGCAGCTATGGTTGCTCTTGCTCTTTAGTTTGTTCAAGTCTTCTCATTTTTATTCTTAAACCATAGCACCAAAACAAGCATCTTGGTCCACATAGAAAGATAACCTGCCTTTAGTTAAAAAAACCTACATCAGTATCAAGAAAAAATGATGACCATGCATGATATTCATGGGGAGAAGAAAAATGAGTGCAGGGGAGAGATCAAAGGAGATTAAGATTCTTTATAAGAAGACAAACAAGGTAAAAGGAAATTGAGTCTTCCTGTATAATTTAATTCATTGTTTGACAGTCCAAATTAAGCTTACAGCTATGCATGAGATGGGTCATGAACTAGTTTGACTTATGTTTGCTTGAGGAAAGAAACAAGAAATAATTCAAGGGCTCTAAGAGCTAGACTAGGCATGGCTGGTGAAAAAATAAATGTGGGGTTTTGGCGTCTGTCTGTCTGTCTTGGTAGAAAGTTCCTCTTTAATCAGGTTCAGAAGCCAGGAACAGACAAAAAAGTTTAATGCATAGCAGCTAATATATTTTCTTTTATGGGGGATTAAGATAATTCAATTCTGAACTCCAAATCAATTTGCACATACCAGATTAAAAACAGGGCACACACAGCTCCATGAAATCTAGTTGAAGCACAGTTTGATCAAAGCTGGACTTAACTAACTCATTAAGCTTAATAAACAGATTGAACCCAAAAATAGGCTCATAGGTTCAGCTAAGGGACTGTTTGCTCATCTTATATTCAATATCAAAGCTTGTGAGCCATTCACAAAAAAGCTTGCCATCAGCTTATATTTTAATTTAAATAAACTTGTCTAATGGGCTTACTGACTAAGATTCTTAAATATTAAAAATTTTCAAACTCCTAAACTTGCACAGGATCCCCTTACACCTGAGTCCTCCAAGAATTGGTTCTCAACAAATACACCCATACATCCTTACCCTTAGCATTCTTCTAAAACTGCAAAGGGATGTAGTTACCACTTTATAATCGTTGTTACAAGAGTCACAACCAAACCCAGAAGCACTGCAACAATTCGGCAACATTTTAAATTCTCTTAAAGTAGGGTTTAAGATCATGACCTTTGAACAACGAGTGGACATGCAAATCAATCCATTACAACAAAAACCCACAACCCTGGTTGGACCATAAAAATTCCAATTTGGGTAAACAACATCTACAGTATCAATAAAGAGTTCATTGAACAAGAAGTAAAGGGGGCAGCTTTTGTGTCTATAATGGTGGAATCCATTAAGACAACCCAACAAGACCCTGAATTTGGGGTTTCTTACTGATTCTGCCAAGTGCTTATCGACGAAGGATGAATAGCCCGTTCGGTATTTTCAGGATTTGCAAACGCACCAAAATCGAATCAAACACTTTACTGACAATTTCGCGAGGACATCTACAATGACATCGTCAGCAGAGACCGAGCTGTGTTGTATGATAGCGGCTCTAAAACAGTTTAGAGAAGGGAGAATTTCTCTATTTATATTTGTATATGAAATAAATCTTGGTAATAATTGAAACAATAGAAAATAAAGAAATAATTGATTACCGTTGCCACCTTGATTTTAATCTTGATAGGGAGCCGTTGCTTGATTTAAAGGCCTTGATTGAGCTGTTGACTTGATGATTTTCATTATTCTCATTAGGCTCTGCTCCGCTCCAGTGTCGCTCTCGGAATGGAACCGCTTCGGGGACCTGTGCCTTGGAAGAGGATTTGGTCGACTTCGTACTTTAGAGGAGACATTATAGAAAACTTTTTTTTAACTAACTTTTGACTAATTAGAAATCATGTTGGTTATGGAGCTTAAACTTCCATCTAACGATTGTATAATTTGAAATAGTTTGACCTGTATTCATTGCAATTACGTAAGAATTATTCACTTAGTGGATCTTATGAGATTATGAGAGAGATATTAGCCTTAGGAGCATATGGAGATTGTGAAGAGTCTTCCAACATTATAACTATTTTCTTTTGATTAGTAAACCTCTACAAGGTTTTTGGAGTTTCATGAAAGATTGGTTTTTGGCAAGTCTTGTTGCTAAAGAAAACCTTGGGGAAAGGAGAAGAGGGTTTAGTTTTAATTCAACTATTGTAAATACCTTTCTTTTGATTCTAATGATTTGCTTGGTCTTTAATGGAAGAAAGAGAATAAAAAAACAGAATATACATGAATGACTAGATTTTTTTACTCTTCTTTGAAATATAATACTAGAGCAAACTGAATTTTTAAATCTACGTGATTCATTTTTAAATTTTAAGGCACTTGAGTTAATTAATTGAGATTTCAAGTTTCACCAACATTTTGAAATCCCTTCTCTTCTAAATTGCAAACTGTTAAAAAAAAAAAAATACTAGGGGGCCTTGAAACTTAAAATAAATAAAAACATAGAAGACATCTATAGGATTTTTTTATAATATATATTTATCAATTATTTTATTTCTTATTGAAAGAATGAGCAATTTTGTTAAGAATATCCTTGTTCTTGTTTTTGGAAGACTGCTTGTTTGAAGTTGATCCTCCAGAACCTCCAGAACCTCCTTCAACCTTCGAACTGTCATATTTTTTGTTTGTTTCATTCTTGTTATTCGACTTACGAAAATCTCTTTGATCATCGCTCAAAAAATTGATCTCACGCTTCTCTGTAGAATTGGAGGACTTATCCATGCTGCAAACAAAAGCAAATCAAGAGTAACATTATGATTTTTTTCCGATCATATGCTTTGCATGTTCTTACTTTCTTGTGGGTGAATGTATGCACACCCAAAGAAAGAAAGAAAAGAACAGTGAGAAGATAAAGTGAAGGCTGTTAAGCTTCGCAAATAAAGGGGACGCCTCCAAAATCCAATGCAATATATATTACTAGACAAAAAACTAAAGTTTGATGAAAAGATGAAAAGGAATTGATGAATACAATACCTTGAAAGTTGAATGTGTGTAATTCTTCGAAGTTAACTCTAAGGTATAACTTGATTTTATAAGTCATAAACAGGAGTGCACTCACTATATATAGTGAGTTAGTGAGATGGAATTAGACCAGGTTTAGGACTCTTGGTGTGGGATCCACTTTTAGATTTCTTTCTTTCTTCGATTTGATGATTTAGTCCCTAGCAAATTTTAATTTGCAGCTGTTAGTATACATAAGCCCATCAATAAATTGAAATCTTATTAATTGTCTTTCTATTTATTTTATTTATTTCTAATTAAGACTACAAAACGACGTAGGATTTCTCACATTGTTTAGGACGCTCGGTGTGGGGCCCGCTTGTTTTTAATGTACCATGGGATCCCTTTTAGATTTCTTTCTTTCTTTGATTTGATGATTTAGTCCCTAGTAAATTTTAATTTGCAGTTTTTATTATATATAAGCCCATCAATAAATTGAAATCTTACACTAGAGGATGAATAATTTAATTGTCTTTTTATTTATTTTATTTATTTCGAGTCAAGACCACAAAACGACGTAGGATTTCTCGCATTTCACTTCTCCTCCGCGATTGGTGGCTCCCCGTAACAAACGACAACGCTTCCCGCCAATTCTCTACTCTGATTCTCCTCTGTATGTTCTTATATGAGGGATGTTTTGATGTTTCATGAAAGATTGCTTAATGTAAGTACGTACCCTTCTGCATCCTTCTTCTTGGATTTGTGTTTGTTTTCCGAGAAAACTGCGTAGAGATAAAGAAAAGAAAAAGTGGGTTTGTGTTCAATTTGATAAATGTATTGCAGTTTGATGAAAATTCCCTTCCTTGACTCTGTGTTTCGTAGGGAAAAACGGGGTTGTGTCCAATTTAATAAAGACAAGAAAAGATTGTCGTGATTCTGCGTTTGTTTCTTGATTTTGCGGTTGAAGAAGGATTGTATTTGGTCGAAATGCCTGCAAATTAAGACTCAGTTTCTGTTGGGGTTTAATCTTGGCAGAGGCAGAATCCATTGTGCAAAAGGAAGAGAGAGTAACTTCCAGCATTTCTTTCTGTTTCTTTCACAATCGGAAAACATGGAAGATGATATGTTACCAAGAATCACAGACGTTCCCAGCAAAAAAAGGCATGAATTCTTGATGAGAAAGCTGAGGCTCTGCTCGGTAGTTTTCGATCTCAGCGTCCTCGTAGCGTACCGGAGGTCCAATAAATCTCTTACAGAGTTCAAACAGAGCGGAGGTCCTTACGAGGAGTTAACTAAGACCATGGTTAGAGCCGGTGACAAGAATGATACGCTTGAAGAGCTGATGGATTATGTTCCTACTCTTGAATCTCTTCCTGAAGATGCAGTCAGCGAAGTCAAGAACATGGTCCGTGCAAACATTTTCAGGGCATTTCCTTCTCCTACCGCACATGTTCCTGAGAAAGAGAAAGAAACTGACAACAAACTCTATGGTCCGGGGGACAAAAGGCCACTGGTTGAAGGGGCCTGGGTCCATCTGCTATACGTTTACGAATTCCTCCAAAGAATTGTTGATGCTGGGTTGTTGCGTGATGACCATATTGAGGAGTCTTTTGTTGAAAACCTGTTCAACATTACAATGAATGCAGATGACTCCAGAGAAGCTTGTTTTGTGGCAAACCTGTTGCCATCTTTCTGGGAAAATTTCCCGCAGAAAAGGCCCATGATTTGGACAACTGTACGACGCAATCTGTCTCGTTTTGTCTCCTCCAGGCATCGCCACATCCCAAGTGCGGTGACCGATCTGCTGCGGTTCGCTAGTGAGCGGATTCGCGAGCTTCCGTTGCCACTGAAAGATGGGCACAAACTCTTCATCCAGCAGATTCTGATTCCCCTGCACAAGACCCATGCTTACCCTGACTACAGTCTGACCTTAAACGTGAGCATGCTAGACTTTTTAAACAAGGACTGCGAGCTCGCTAATATGATGTTTGAAGGTATTTTGAGTGGCGATCCGATACCACCTACCTCTGAGCTCTGTCTCTTGGATGAACTAAAATCCCTGATGAATAGCGCTCGGCTTGAAAAAATCACTAAATCTAATGCTCAGCTTCTGTTTAAACGGATTGCCAAGGGCTTGACAGGTTCAGACGTGGATGTGGCGAAGATTGCTTTGGACATTTTGTCATGGGATAGATTTATTGAATTTGCCAAACTGCACAAGAATGTTTCTCTTCCAGTTATAATACCAGCGCTGCAAAATGCAGGAAAACACTGCATTGGGGACGAGTCTGTTCAAGTCCTTGCAGCTGAAGTTCGTAACAGGTTCTATAATGTTGAGAGGTATGCTGACAGGCAGGTGGAAGGAACTTCTTCAGATAACAAGAGGAGAAGAATATAGTGATGTTATGCAACTTACGCTTTTGATGACAGTTTTATACATTTTCGTAGACTTAACACAGAAAGTGAGAGCAGCTGTAGAAGACATAGAAGGTAGAGTGCATTCTTACAGACGCTGGAATTTTGGGTTTAAGTTCATGACAGTTCGTAAGATCTATGCAGTTTCTCTTATTGTGGTGTATGTAACGCTTTTCATAAACTTGTAATAGCCATGCCATCAAAGTATTTTTTTTCTTTTCAAGCTTTTTGATTCGCTTTGTGTGTGATCCTCTAATTCTGACCATCAACAAGATTGAAAAGAGTTTGCCGTATAAAGGGTCTGCCATTTTTGGAACATCACTAAGCTTTGAACATTTGTACCAGAATTCTTAAATTTCAAAGATCATTAGAACAAATACTATCCAGTATCCACCAAAGAGAAATGCAACAACATAGACTAAAGCTATTAGCCGAAGCAAAAGCAGTATCATCAATAAAATAAAAGGATGGTGAAATGTATAAATGAAGTTCAATACAATTCCTAGAACTAGAAGAAAGTTTCCTTTTGACTGGAAATATAAATGAATAGGAGCAGTCACAACCACCAGGCCTCCATGCTATAGGCTACTCTTGCAGTCTTGCTCAGCTATTTGCCTTGTGTTATGCTAGTGGTGTGTTGTTCAGTTCCAATCGGCAGCAGTAGGCGAAACCAGGGTTTCAGAGTAGATTCTAGCTGCTACAGAACAAGCAGGTGGTGAAAAATCAGGAAGCAATGGAGCCCTAAATGAATTCTCTCTTGTATTGTATATGGTCATCGTGAAGTGCCACTGGAATAGGATTTTGCCATTCTCTGAAATGAATAATGGGTACAGAGGAAATGAATTCTTAAGGTTAAGCGGGTATGGAATGCTGACCATCTTAGTCCAAGAATCTGTGACTCCATGTTGTCTCATAATCCAAACATCAGCATACTGATTGGAATTATCACAAACCACACATAGGCAGCCTTCCAAAACCCCCAACCCCAACTTTCCTTGTTTCACACCATCTCCATAATCAGGTTGCAATACCTCCATAATAGTCTCAGTTGCTAAATCAATTGAAACAATCTGCTCTCTACAACTCACTAGCCAATTCAAAGTACCACCAACATATTCACTATTACTACCACCATCTGGAAGATCAAATGCATAATCGAGAGTCCTCCAAGAACTAGTCCTCAACGAATACACCCTTAGACTTGTATAAGTGTCTTTACATACCACTTTATAATCATTGTTAGAAGAATCATACCCAAACCCAAATACACCGGGAAAATAATTTGGCAACTTATTAATTTCTCTTAAACCTAGGTTAACTACAATCACTTTTTCGTAGTCAGTGGTCATGCAAATCAATCCATTGCAACAACCCACAATCCTGTTACGACTCCAAAAATACCAAAACGGGTAAATGAAATCAAAAGCATCAGGATCAGTAAAGGGTTGATTCAACAAGGAGTAAAGGGAACAGGTTTTGAATGTGTATTCATTCAATCAACTACGACAGCTCAACAAGACCCTTTGTCCAGTTAGTTCGGGGTTTCTAACTGATTCTGCCAAGTGTTTGTCGACAAAAGAGGAATCCCTTGTTAGGGCATTCCACGATTTGCAAACGCACCTGAATCGAATCAAACACTCTACTGGCAGTCTCACCAGGACATCTTCGGCAACATCGTCGGGAATAGGTGGCGGCGTTGGGAGAGACCGAGCACTCTTGTGTGATTGCGGCTCCATTTCAGTTTGGGTCTCGCGATGGACCCTCTTCCGTCCCTGGCGCCCTGGAGAAGAATGGAGACTTGGCAGGGCATTGGAACCCTGTTCGACGAATCGGAACATCTTTCCCAAAACCGCGTAGAACGCAACTTTTTTTTTTTTTTTATTTTTATGGACTCGCGGAGTACAGGACCTAGACTTGGACTTAAAAAGGGAAAGAACTTGATTTCCACCAGGTTTCCTAACCCGCGCTGGGGTAGGAATGGGATAACCGTGTCTCTAAAATTGCCAGTAGTCTGTTACTTTTATAAAATCATGATTTATTTTATTTTTTTAAAGAATAATTATGTTTTTAGTTAAAAAATTATAATAAATCTTAATTATTTATATTAAAAAATTAAAACCTTAAATAAATAAAGTACATATAAAAATCAGAATACATAAATGTTGATGATAACTGTATATAAATGTGAAAATAGTACTTACTGATTTCAATCTTAAAAAATTACGAATTTTTATTAAAATTAGAGTCCTTTGTGAGAAATTACTCAACTTAACAAACTGAATTAAAGTTAAAGTAATTTAAAAGCCGCTTTGCTACTTATTAGAGCCACAGAAGAAGTTGCTTCAATTCAAGAGTTATATACTTGTGACGACACGGAAAATTATTAGGGTCGCACCTTTTATATATATATATATATATATATATATTATTTTTAAATATTTTATTATAATATTTATAAATAAATAAAAAAATTATAATTTTTTTTGAATGTTGGAAGTAGAATTCAAATCCCATACCATCAAGTTAGACGTATGAGAAGTTTGTTATAAAGAATATATGGTCATTAAATCACAAAAATGTTCTTAACTATAAATTGCAAATTATTTTATTAACTATTCTTAGTTACTAAATTAAAATAAAATTTAAACTAATGTTTTTTAAACCTGAATAAGAGGTCAAATCATTTTGACCTCTGGTTTACGGTTTGAGCAGTTTAACAGGAAAAATTGTCAGGTTGATCAAAATACTATAAATATATTATTTTACGAAATATTTCACACAACGTGCTAGTTGGTTGCACCGGTAGGCGATTGATTTATTATAAAAGAGATCCCAAGTTCGGATCTCTCTCAAAAACAAACTTTAATTATGCTTTGAAAAGTAGAATAAATTTATTGTAAAATATAAAATTGCAAATGGAACACCGTGGATCAAGTGGAAAAATCTTTGTTCCATATTAGGGAAAATGGGGTTCGCTCGTGATTGTCATCAGTAATCTAGTTAAAATCTTTGACATGAAATTTTGTTGAGTTATTAATATTTTTATATTTAGTGAGAAATTAATATTTTAGTTAGTAAAAAAACTGTTTAGTGGGTCTAACACACAATAAAAGTTGAAAAAAAAA
>BPVZ01000129.1:420095-432730 GCA_020521535.1 Rubroshorea leprosula | reverse complement strand
ACTAATTTAGGATCTAAACCTTTACATGTAAATATATATATATATATATATATACATCAAATCATTGTATAGAATGATTCAAGGAAGAATACAATCAATTTCGTCTAATTCTTTCTACTGTCTGGTATCAGAGCAGGTTACCTGCATCTGAATACTTAAATCCATTTTTTTTTCTTCACAAATAGCCTCCTTTACATCACATATCAAGTTCAACAAAATCAGACTGATGGCTAGAAACAAGAATAAGCTTACTATCCAAAGCTTCCACCAGATGGCAAGCTTGGTTTCAGTAAAGCTGTCAAGCTCAAACTTCCTTCTATGGAAATCACAGATTTATCCATTGATTCGGAGTGCTCAGATTATGCATCACCTTGAGGAGGAAGTGTCGCCAACAGTGACAGTGATCAAAGATGAAAAAGAAGTGCTCAATCCAGAGTATGAAGTCTGGCTGAATAATGATGGGCTGCTTACAAGTTGGCTACTTGGAACTATGAATGAAGAAGCATTAAGTCTTGTTGTTGGCTGTGACTCAGCTTTTCAAATTTGGAAAAGCTTGGAGGATCATTACCTAGCTTCAACAAAGGAGCAAGAAATGCATCTCAAAGGACAGTTGGCGGTTAAACGAGGAGATGGTGAACCTCTGGAAAAGTTCATTAGAAAATTCAAAAGAACTTGTGATAACTTGGCTGCCATTCGAAAGCCTCTAGAAGACTTAGACAAGGTGTTTCAACTTTCCAAGGTTGTTGGAGCACAATTTCAACCTTATAATCTTGCTGTTCTATCAAAAGCCCCATATCCTACTTTTACTCAATACATTGCAAGTTTACAAAATAATGAAAGAGACTTGCAAAATGCAGAACAAGAAAACAAGGACAAAATTCCAGTTTATGCTCAAGCCTTTGTTACACATAGGGGGAGAGGACATCAACATGGCAGAGGCTATGGTGGTGGCAGAAACTTCAATTCTAGAGGCAGAGGCTTTGTTCAAGCTGGGAATTACCATAATTATTGGACGAGCAATAACAACAACAACAAAAGCTCAATGGTTAACAATAATCCTCCACCACCGCAACCCATGTCACATAAATCTCAAGAGAAGAATGTAAGACAACACGGTAAGAATAGTTGTCAAATTTGTGGCGTTATAAGACACACTGCTTTGAAATGTTGGTACAGATTTGATCATGCTTATCAATGTGAAGAGTTGCCTCAAGCCCTTGCAACTTTAAGCCTATTGGAAGACAAAGATCAAAATATCTATGTTGACAGTGGGGCTAGTGACCATATGATCTCAGATTTAGGTAAACTCTATACTAAGAGACCATATTATGGAAAACAAAAAGTTTTTACAGGTGATGGCACTCCTTTGCAAATTTTTCATATTGGATCTACTACTCTTGGCTCTTTAAAACTTAATGATGTTTTAGTAGTTCCTAAACTTAAGAAAAATCTCCTCTCTATTAATAAATTTACTGATGAAAATCCATGTGTTTTTGAATTCTCATCTAATGGTTTTGTGATTAAGGACCAAGTAACGCAAGCGAATTTGGCAAGAGGAACTAGGAAGGGTCAATTGTACGCACTGGCTGAAGGAGAAAAGCTTGCTTTATCTATTATTTTAGAAAAAGCTACTGATTCCATTTGGCACCAAAGGCTGGGACATCCAAATTCTAGCATTCTAAAAACTCTAGTTTCAAAGAATAATATTTCTGTATCTAATTGGACTAGGCACCCTCTTTTGTGCACCAGTTGTCAAATGGGGAAGAGTTGTAAGCTTCCTTTTTCTAGAAATAATGAAAGAACATATTTTCCTCTTCAAAAAATACATTGTGACTTGTGGGCGCCTTCCCTAGTTCAATCACCTAACCACTTTACCTATTATGTGATTTTTGCTGATGATTTTAGCAGGTACACATGGTTTTATCCAATGATTAAGAAATCTGACTTCTTTGGTATTTTCCTAAAATTTCAGAAGCTAGTAGAAAATCAATTTAACCGAAGAATAAAAAATTTCCAGTGTGATGGTGGTGGAGAATTCTCTAGCATGGCTTTCACTAATCACGTAGCAGAATGTGGCATTAAGCAACAAGTGTCCTGCCCCGGTACTCCAGAACAGAATGGAGTTGCTGAAAGGAAGCATAGACACATTGTTGAGACAGGTTTGACCATGTTACTCCATGCTAACATGCCATCACGTTACTGGGTTGATAGCTTTTCTACTGCTGTTTTCCTTATTAATAGAATGCCTACTCCTGTATTACACAATAAGACTCCATATTATTTACTTTATGGCAAAGCTCTTGACTATTCTATGATTAAAGTCTTTGGGTGCCGCTGCTTTCCTTATTTAAGAGATTATGCTTCTAATAAACTCAAACCCAAGTCTCTACCATGTGTCTTTATTGGGTATAGTCCTATACACAAGGGTTATAAGTGCTTACATCCTTCAACCCAACGTATTGATATTTCAAGACATGTTGTTTTTGATGAATATTATATGCCATATACTGATCTAACAAAACTTTCAAGTACTCTTAGTATAGATGGGGAACTTTGCACATATCCTAATTATGATGAGTGGTGCCAATCTAAATCAAACCTACAGCCATCGAAGCACTTGGATAAGCAACCATCTACATCTCAGATGCCTTCCCGATTTACTATCATCACTAATGAGGGAGAGAACACTGATTGCACCAAAGACTCAACAAGAACTGAACTTGAGATGGCAACGGGAATACCAAATTTATGTCAAGAAGAAATTAACACTTCTTTTAAAGAAGATGGTGTTCAATTCCATGGTGCTACAGAAGAATTAGATTCCTCTCAATCACTTATTGGAGCACCTAATTCAGATCACCTTATAACATCAAATGGAAATCAATCAACTGGAACATCTGAAATACCTATGTCAGGAGTTTCACCACCAGTACATAATGCTAATTCAGTATCTAATCACCCTGTGATGACTAGGACTCAATCAAGGACTCATACAGGACATGTTCAAACTAAATTTACCAAGCATGCACATACTATGACGACTAATGACTCATCTTTGAATCTTGTAGGTCTGGATACTTAAGAACCTAAATCAGTTTGATAGGCATTACAGCTTCCACATTGAGTTAAGGCAATGCAAGAAGAACTAGATGCTCTTCAAAAGAATAAAACATGGAAGTTAGTGCCACCAACTTCATCCTCAACAAACATTGTTGGCTCTAAATGGGTATTCAAAACTAAGCTTCATCCAGATGGAAGTATAGAAAGATTCAAGGCACGCCTTGTAGCCAAAGGCTTTTCTCAAATACCAAGGGTTGATTTCGATGAAACATTTAGTCCTGTCCTCAAACCTACAACATTACGCCTGGTCATTGCCTTAGCCATAACTCTGAAATGGTCTCTTAGACAATTGGATGTGAAAAATGCCTTTCTTCATGGAAAACTCAAGGAGACAGTATACATGACTCAACCGCCAGGTTTTGAAGACCAAAATATCCTAACCATGTTTGTAAACTCAATAAATCCATCTAAGGCCTCAAACAAGCTCCGAGGGCATGGTTTGATACATTTACATTGCATCTTTTGAAGATGGGATTTAGCTGCAGCCGAGCTGATTCTTCTTTGTTTGTGCTCCTTAACAATCAAGGTACTGCATTACTCTTACTATATGTTGATGACATTGTTCTCACTGCCAGTTCAAAACTTTTGTTACAGAGTACTATTGACCATCTTAGTAGGGAGTTTGCACTTAAGGACCTTGGGCAACTTAGCTACTTCCTGGGTATTGAAGTCACACCCTTTGATGGAGGTACTTTTCTTTCGCAAGCAAAATATGCCACCGACCTTCTTACTCGAACCTCTATGTTAGAAGCATCAACAATTGCAACACCTTTGGCCACTAAAGAAACTACTACCTTGAGAGACATGGAACCTGTGAATGCCAAGGAATATAGAAAAATCGTGGGAGCTCTCCAATATCTAACAATTACTAGAACTGATATTTGCCATGCTGTCAATAAAGTGTGCCAGTTTATGCAAAACCCTACTCTAGCTCATCTTCGACAAGTACAGCGTATTTTGAGATATATCAAAGGTACTCGGCATTATGGGCTTCGTTTTTACTCCTACAAAACCTTGTCTTTGACAGGATTTTGCGATGCCAACTGGGCAGGCTGTGTAACTACAAGAAGAAGTACTACAAGGTATTGTGTTTTTCTTGGAGCAAATTGTATCTCTTGGTCCTCAAAGAAGGAACCCACTATGGCGAGATCTACTGTTGAAGCAGAGTACCGTGCATTGGCTTATGCTACTACTGAAATAGTATGGATTACGTATATTCTTCGTGACATTGGAATTTCTTTACCATCACCTCCTCAATTATTCTCTGATAATATCAGTGCTCTTCATATGTCTATCAATCCTGTATTCCATGCTCGAACAAAACACATTGAATTAGATTACTATTTTGTTCGAGAGAAAGTGGCCATTGGTACTCTAGTGACTAGGTACATTCCTAGCACTGAACAGCTTGCTGATGTGCTTACAAAACCCCTACCTCGCTCACAATATCAATTGTTAAGATTCAAACTGGGTGTGGTTGCTCCACCCCACTACAGTTTGAGGGGGAGTATTAAGGCGAAATCACAGCAGAGGATGAGTAAGGAAACAATCACAACAGATACGGAAATCACGTCCAAGCAGGAAACCATATCAAAGCAATCAAAGACTGATCCAAGGAGCAATAGCTGCAACGGTCAAAATGTATAGCAACGGTAGTATTGCTCAATACTAGGCACTAATTTAGGATCTAAACATTTACATGTAAATATATATATATACATCAAATCATTGTACAGAATGATTCAAGGAAGAATACAATCAATTTCTTCTAATTCTTTCTACTGTCACGATTCCCTACGGAGATGTATAATTTCTCATCTAACAACATCACCGTCATCACCAACCCCGCTACACCGCCGCAATCTGTTCCAGTCTCTCCATCCCCGTCACCAACAGAATCCCCAAGTTCTCCTCCTATGGTCCCTGCACTCTTTTTCATAGGCGACTCTTCCGTAGATTGTGGCAACAACAAATACCTCGGCACTTTTGCTCGCGCCGATCACCCTCCCTTCGGTAGAGATTTCGACACGCACCACCCTACCGGTCGTTTTTGCAATGGAAGAATCCCCGTCGATTATCTGGGTAAATTTTTTTCTTGATTCTTTTTCTCCTTCATTCAGCTCTTTGGAGTTTTCTTTCTTGGTTTCTTGGATGTGTTTGGGGGGTTGGGCATTTTCTTGTTTGTAACAGAGTGCAATTTTAGAAATTTTCAAACCTAAAATGATTGTTCCTTTCCTACCTGATGTGTTCTTGGGGAAAAAAATTATCGACAAAATTTCTTGGCAAGTCTTGCTTTCTTGGAATTTCCTTGGTGGGATTTGTTTCTTGGGTCGAAAGATTAATAGGGTATTGACTGAAGGAAAAAGTGGACGAAGACCGGTGAAGACAGTCGTGATTTTGATTCAGTTCGTGTGATTTGGGAGGAAGTGAATGAGTTTTGGTCTGGCGTTCCCCCGATTTCGACTGTTTGAGTTAGGGTTTTGTTTCTCTTCAGTTAACTAATCAAAAAGGAGAGTTATTTGTTCCACTCCGCCTTTGTTCTCTCGTTGTCCTTGTTTTCTTGTTGAATTCATTTGTTTCTTTGAATTTGTTTCAGTGCCGCAAGAATTTATCATAATTCCTTGTTATGTTTGATGTCAAACTAGGTATTGCTTGAATATCTCAGAAAATCTTTTAGTAGCATTTGTCAAGAAGATCTCAAATCTGGGTTTCAAACGTGATTTTTTACTTCAACAGTGGAGAAGTCTTTGTCTTAGAAGAACATTTTTGCCAGTTTAAGGTAAGGAGGACGAAGAAGGAATTTATATATTTTTTAAAATAAAAATTACCACGTCACTCTAAAGAAATTCCACCTAATATTTAAAAAAGTAAAAGAACTGAATTTTTTTATGAAAAATGTACCATATCAGCATTAAACTGATAAAAGGACAAAATTGGTACAAAAAAGTGAAGTTTAGGGATAATTTTGGTATTTTCTGAAGTTCAGAGACAATTTTGATCCAAAATTGAAAGTTGAGGGACCAAAATGGTATTTTAACCATTTTAATTTGCATCAAGAATGAAGGGTGGGTCCCCTTCTAACAGACTATAACGGTGGCCTCACTCACAGGATGGCTCCCGCCAATTTTCTCCTGCAGGCAGTACTCTTCAATGACCATATAATAAATTCTAGAAAAATGATTTCTTTCGTCCGATTGATTGCTCCGAATTCAGAGATTCTGTTTCAGGTGAAAGCTTCATCTATCAGCTCTTCCCCTTAATTTCTACTCTGTTTTTCCTCTGTATATTCTTAATTATATGAATGTGACGTTTTGAAGTTTCATGAAAGATTGCTTCTTGGCTTAGTCTTGTTGCCAAAGAAAAACTTGGGAAAAGGAGAAGTGGGTTTTTTTTCAATTCGACTAATGTCAGTACCCTTCTCTTGATTCTAACGATTCTACATCCTCTTTCTTTGATATTTGTGTTTGTTTCCTGAGAAAATTACGAAGATATATGAGAAGAAAAGGGGGAGGGGGGTGTTTGTTCATTTTGATAACCATATTTCAGTTTGATGAAAATTCTTCTTCTTGGCTCTGTATTTCGAGGGAAATGAAAAACAGGGTCGCGTTCAATTTGATAAAGATAAGAAAAGATTGTACTGATTCTGCGTTCTTCTTCTTGATCAAGCCTTTGAAGATTTCATGTTTGTTGAAATGCCTATAAATTATGACTCTGTTTCTGTTGGGGTTTAATCTGGCGGTGGCAGATATAGAACCCCTTGAGCAAAAAGAGTTCTTTCTGTGTCTTCCAGAATCGGAAAACATGGAAGAAGACAACTTGCCAAGAATCAGAGACGTTCCCGTGAAAAAGAGACATGAACTCTTCATGAAAAAGCTGAGACTCTGTTCGGAATCACTTGAGACAATCATTCCAATTGATACCAAGCTTAAAATACTTAAGGAGCTGTTGGATTATGTTCCTTCTCTTGACTCTCTTCCGGATGATGTAGTCCAGCTAATCAAGGAAATGGTAGCGGCAAACATTTTCAGGCCATTTCCTTCTCCCTCCGCTCATGTTTCTGATATTAACTATGAAACTGACGAACTCTATGATCCGGAGATCAAACGGCCACTGGTTGAAGAGTCCTGGTTCTTTCTGCGACACGTTTACCAATTCCTCAGATATGTTGTCGATGCTGGCTTGTTGCGAGATGATCATACTGAGGATTCCTTTGTTAAAACCCTGTTGAACATTGCATTGGATGCAGATGACCACAGAGAAGCTATATCTGTCACATTCCTTTTGTTATCTTTCTGGAAAAAATTCACACAGAAAAGGCGCCTAATTTGCAGAACTGTGCAACACATTCTGTCTCGTTTTGTCTCTGAGAGCCATCTGTACATCACAAAGTGCAGTGTGCCCTCTGTTGTCGTTCGCTAATGATCGGATTCGTGAGTTGTGGGTGCCACTACTAGCAGAGAACAGAATGTTTCTGGAGCGGGTTTTGATTCCCATGCACAAGATCAGCTCTTACTCCATTTACAGTCGGTGCTTAAGCCAATGCATGTTAGCGTTTTTAGCCATGGACAGTGAACTCGACAATTTGATGATTCGGGGTATTTTCAGCGGCAGGCAGAGACCCTTGAGGAGTACTTGTGAGATCGAACTATTGGATGAACTGAAATCTCTGATGACACACACTCTGCTTGGAAGAATCACTCCATCTAATGCTGAGCTTGTGTTTAGGTGGATTGCCAAGTGCTTGACAAGTTTACATGCAAAGGTGGTGACCAAAGCTTTGAACATTTTGAAATGGCCTAGATTTATTTTATTTGCCAAACAGCGCAAGCAGGTTTCTGTTCCAATTATAACACCGGCGCTGGAAAATGTAGGAAACCAGTTCTTGTGGGACAATAACGTTCGGGAACTTGCAGCTCGTGTTCGCGAGCAGTCCTACAACGAGAATGATGCTGACTGGCAGTTTGGAAGCAGAACAAGGAGAAGAAAACGATGGCCATGTTAAGCAACTTATGCTTTTGATGACAGTTTGAACTTTTTCATAGACTTGAGACACAAATCACTTCTCTGATAAGCATAGAAAGTGAGAGCAGAAGGCATAAAAATGTTGAATGCATGCTACCCGACAAGTAGAAATTTTTGGCTTTTCTTATGTTCATATCAGTAAAGATGGAAACAGTTTGTCTTATAGCGGTGGTAATTTTTTTCAGAAACTTGAAATATAAAAAACTAGTGCTTGTATTCATTGACAGCTTTAAATTGAGCACTTGAATCTCCTCATGATCTCTCATTTTTTAGCCTTTCTCTCCCTCTTAACCGAGTGGAAAATTGCGCATTCTTCAGTGTCAACTGCTACAAATACTATTCCTCTAAAGGTTTCATCAGTATATCTTGGCCGATGTCACAGGGGCAAAAGCCTGCTTGTATCCCCTCACCTTATCAAGTTTGAAGGTTTTAACCCCTTACTTTATATTATGACACTTTTAACCTTTCACCTTATTAGATTTGTAGATTTTAACCCCCCATCTTATACTGTAACACTTTTAACCCCTTACCTATTAAAATTGAAGAAAATAGTCCTCAGTTTGTAATATTTTGTTAGTTTTATTAACTGACTGTTAACTCTATTAGCTGACTGTTAATTGACAAAAACTTTCTTTTAATTAACAAAATTAACAGAACTAATCTTATAATATTTCATTAATTCTACTAATTGGCTATTAGTTGACTGTTAGTTGACAAAAATCTACTTTCAACTAATAAAGTTAACAGTCAGTATAAAGTGAACGTTATTTCTTTCGATTTTAATATGTGAGGGGCCCAAACCTACAAATCTAGTAAGGTGAGAGGCTAAAGTGTCATAGTATAAGATAAGGGGCTAAAACCTTTAAACTTGGTAAGATGAGAGGCTCAAAGTAGGTTTTTGCCTGTCACAGGAAGATCACTAGCCTAGAAAAGTTTGTTGCAGAAATCTTAAATCCGAAAACATTAACACAACAAATACTATCCATCAAAAAGAAATGCAACAAAACAGACTAAAAAAGTTAGACACAAAGGGGTATCAATAAAATGAAAGGATGGCAAAATGTATAAATGAAATTCAGTGCATACTAGAAGAAAGCTTTCTTTAGAAAGGAAATAGAGAAATGGGATAGGAGCAGTCACAACCGCTAGGCCTCCATCTGAGCAGCTATGGTTGCTCTTGCTCTTTAGTTTGTTTAAGTCTTCTCAGTTTTATTCTTAAACCATAGCACCAAAACAAGCATCTTGGTCCACATAGAAAGATAGCCTGCCTTTAGTTAAAAAAACCAACATCAGTATCAAGAAAAAGATGACCATGCATGATATTCAAGGGGGAGAAGAAAAATGAGTGCACGGGAGGGATCAAAGGAGATTAAGATTCTTTACAAGAAGACAAACAAGGTAAAAGGAAATTGAGTCTTTCTGTATAATTTAATTCATTGTTTGACATTCCAAATTAAGCTTACAGCTATGCATGAGATGGGTTATGAACTGGTTTGACTTATGTTTGCTTGAGAAAAGAAACAAGAAATAATTCAACGGCTCTAAGAGCTAGATTAGGCATGGCAAGTGAAAAAATAAACGTGGGGTTTATGGGATTTTGGCGTCTGTCTGTCTGTCTGTCTTGGTAGAAAGTACCTCTTTAATCAGGTTCAGAAACCAGGAACAGACAAAAAGTTTAATGCATAGCAGCTAATATATTTTCTTTTATGGGGGATTAAGATACTTCAATTCTGAACTACAAATCAATTTGCACATACTAGATTAAAAACAGGTATACAATCGAGTTTAATTCATCCCAAATACTGAAAGAAGCAGCTATATAATTTTAGCTAGATAACCATGGCTCACATGTTAGGGATTAAGGCTATAAGCACACACAGCTCCATGAAATCTTGTTGAACCGCAGTTTGATCAAAGCTGGACTCTACTAACTCATTAAGCTTAATAAACAGATTGAACCCAAAAATTTAGGCTCACAGGTCAGCTAAGGGACCGTTCGCTCATCTTATATTCAATATCAAACCTTGTGAGCCATTCACAAAAAAGGGCTTGCCATCAGCTTATATTTTAATTTAATTGAACTTGTCTAATGGGCTTACTGACTAAGATTCTTAAATATTAAAAACTTTCAAACTCCTAAAGTTGCACAGGATCCCCTTACATTGCATATTAGCTTAAACATTCATGCACATGATTCTTGCAAATAAAAGCTAAGGGATGACACTGAATTTCCAGTGAAAGTTTGGGGATTGAGGGGAAATGTATTCCTTCCCTAAAACAATACCTAAAAGTATAAGAAAACAGGATTAGACAGCTTCACTTAAAAACATGTGTGGCATTAAAACCAAAAGAGAATACAATATCAAGAGATCTGAAAAAGATGAAAGCATAACTAGTAAAATGGGAAATAGTTTAAAGCAAAAGCAAGAAGTATTAAAAAATAGCAAATAAAATCAAATAATACTCACTTATTTACCTTCTGTTATGCTGCCAGTGTCATTCTGACTGCCAAATGCCAGCCATAGGTGAAACTAGGCTCTCAAAGTAGATTTTAGGTGGACCTAAACAAGCAGCATAATAATCCCGACTACGTTAAGCCCTAAAAGCATTCTCTTTTGTATTGTAAATGGTAAGCACGAAGTTCCATTCAAACAGGATTTCACCATTTTCTGAAAAGAATAACGGGTTTGAAAAAACTGAAGGGTTATTGAACTTGGGTGTGTATTGGATGCTAAGCATTTTTGTCCAGGAATCTTTGTCTCCAAAGTTCTCTCATAATCCAAATACCAGCATATTGATTGGAATTATTACAAAGAACACAAAGGCATCCTTCCAAAACCGCCCAACGTTTCTTGCTTCACACCATCTCCATAACTGGTTGCAATACGTCCTAAACAGTCTAATTTGCTAAATCAAGTGAACCAATCTGTTTTTCACTGCTGGACAGCCATTTCAAAGTACCACAAACATATTAACAAACAGAATCACTACCACGTAGGGCATCAAATTCACAACGCTGAGTCCTCCAAGAATTGGTCCTCAACCAATACACCCTTACCCTTAGCATTCTTCTATAACTGTAAAGGGATATAGTTACCACTTTATAATCATTGTTACAAGAATCATAAACAAACCCAGATGCACTGTGACAATTCGGCAACATTTTAAATTCTCTTAAAGCAGGGTTTAAGATCATGACTTTTGAACAACAACCCACAACCCTGGTTGGACCATAAAAATTCCAATTTGGGTAAACGACATCTATAGTATCAACAAAGAGTTCATTGAACAAGGAGCAAAGGGGGCAGCTTTTGAGTCTATAATGGTCGAATCCATTAAGACAACCCAACAAGACCCTTAATTTGGGGTTTCTTACTGATTCCGCCAAGTGCTTGTCGACCAAAGATGAATATCCCATTAGGGATTTCCAGGATTTGCAAACGCACCCGAATCGAATCAAACTCTTTATTGGCAATTTCAAGAGGACATCTCCAATGACTTCGCCAGGAAGAAGTGGCGGTGGTAGCAGAGACCGAGCTGTGTTGTATGATAGCGGCTCCGCTTCAGTGTCGCTCTCGGAATGGAACCGCTTCGTGGACCGGTGCCCTCGTGGAGGATGGAGGCTTGGCCGGGCATCGGAACACGATTCGTCGACTTTGTACTTTAGAGGAGACATGATGAAAGCATGAACATATATATTTAAAGTGTGTTTAACTATTAACATTTATGAAATTATGGGTTTAAAAGTTTTATTTTTCTATAAATAATTTCATAATTATTCACTCTATTTATGTTGTATAAAATTTTGGTGATTAAAGGTTTGATGACTAAATGAAGAGAATTAGAAGAAAAAGGACTTAAATGCAAAGAGTTGAAAAAATGAGGATTTAAGGATAAATCAGAAGTTTAAAGGCTCAAGTGAGATTTTCTCCATTCTTGATCAAGGAGCAAATTGCAAAGTTCAGAAATATGATGATCAACTTGCACGGAATCCAGGAGTCAGGGACCAAGACTGTTATTCTGCCATTAAGCAAAATTGCACAAAAGGCCAAAAACCCGACACGAAGGGTGCAGCTGACGCTCCACGCAAAGTGCCGGCACCTTGTAAAGAGTGTCGACCCCTTGCGCGGTAATTCAGCCCAGCCCCACATCCATTCTAATTAGGGTTTATAGGATTCTATAAATACCCATCCAAGTTATTTTAGAGGGGGTTCCAAGGCTGGGGAGGCTGCTACCAGACTTCTATTTTCTTCTTCAAGGCTATAGAATTATGTCAAAGGGTAACTAAACTTTCAATAAGATTAGGGAGAATCTTGATTGAAGAATTTAACTTATTATTTTATTTTGATTATTTTATAGATTTTATTGTTTAATTTTATTTTTGAGAGATTGTTAATCATTTTCAGATCTGAAAACCCTGAAAATTATATTTATCAAATTTCATATAAGATTAGTCATGCTCTTTTTATGTGTGATTTGTTAGAATATAATTG
>BPVZ01000129.1:396714-414600 GCA_020521535.1 Rubroshorea leprosula | reverse complement strand
GTAAAATTTTAAATTAAATAAATTAATTATATAATGATACATCATATTATAAATTCATAATGTTACGTAATATTGTAATTATAACATTTTCACTTAAAAGGGGAAGAATTTGATTTCTATCAGGTTTGCTGACCCGCGATGGGGTCCGAATAGGATAACTATGTTTCTAAGATGGTTAAAATATGAATTTAGTTGTTCAATTTTTAAATTTGTACTAAAATTATCTTTTAATTTTAAAAAATATTAAAATTATTCATAAATTTTAATTTTTAATACAAAAAAATCTTTTAGTTAAAAAAGTGCCATATAATTCGTTATTTTGCCACAAAATTAGTTTTTTTTTTTTAAATACTAATAGTATGTAAAATCAAACGATTATATTTTACCATCATAGTATATTTTTATTTACATATTAAATTAATATATAATTACAATTGAAAGACCAAAGTAGTATTTATAATTAAAGTTTAAGAATTAAATTGGTACTTGTTTTTAAAGTTTAAGGATTAAGTTAGTATTATCTTTAAAGTTTCAGGACTATTTTAATATTAAAAATTAAAATTTAAGGACAATTTTGATTTTTTGAAATTGAGGGGTAATTTTAATATAAATTTAAAAGTTAAAAGACCAAATTGATATTTTAATTTTCTAAAATTGCTAGTAGTATGTTGCTTTTATAAAATCATTATTTTTTAAGGATAATAATATTTCTGTTTAAAAAATTATGATAAATCTTAACCATTTATATTAAAGAGAAAAATTATTAAAATTGTATATAAATAATGTACATATAAAAATTACAATACATATATGTTGATTCTAATTATATGCATATAAATAATGTACATGAATCCCAACCTTACAAAAATTACAATTCTTTATTAAAATTAGAGTCTTTTATGATAAATTAATCAACTTAACCCTAAACCCTAAATTCTAAATTAAATTAAAAAGTAATTTAAAAGCCACTCTACTAGTTAGAAGCATCACAGCTATAGGGTGTATTTGAAATTGCAGTTGAGGATTTTTTCTTTGTATATAGTACTTTTAAATATATATATATATATATATATGTTTGATAATTTTTTTAGATAATTTTTTCCAAAAGTTGTAAAAAACCATAACAAATTCACATTAATTTTATGTATAAAGTCAAAAACTTCATTTTAGAGCTCTTTTACTATTACTTCCATAGACAACACTTAATTTTAATACAATTATAAAATTACGCATTAAAATCTAATATCATTTAATTCAATTACATTATAATTTATAATATTTTATTTAAACCTAATCTTTTGTTTATTTAAAAATTTTATAAAAAATTAAAAATCCATTCCCTCCTATAATCTGCTTTGAAACCTTTTTTTTTTTTTTTCGTTTTTTGTTTTTTACTCATCACCTCCCAACCTATTAAACCATTCAGATAATTGTAAACCATACACAAGTCAAAAGACGTTAAAAAGCATGGCATTTAATTTTTGAAAATCCTACTGCGGATTGCACGCTCATGGTGTCCAACCGAAGAAGATAAGCTAGAGAATAAGATAAAAGAAACAAAAATAAATAAAATAACAGAAGAAAAAATGAAAATATGGTAGACTTTCTACCACTCCAAGGTAGTATTGGATTAGGTCATTAGGTATGTCCTCATCTTATTTTGAATCTTAGCTTTATTGCCCTTACATTAAATCCACAATAAGATTTTCTTCATTGACTATTCTGAGGTGCTTTGGGTTTAAGCAAAGAGGTGTGCCTTGTCAATTCTTTTAGGCTTACTCCCTTTGATTCCAAGTAAGATGAGGATGTGTTCAAGCAACTTATGTATTTTTTAATTGGGTCCTTCACTTGAATAAAATAAGTTTTAAAATGGATTTTCATGAGTGTTTTCCTGCAAAATCTTATCAACCATTTCAATAACAAAATAATCATTAAAATCAAATTTGGTTAATGGAGACTCCTTATAGAACACTTCAAATGACACTTGAACTTTCTCCTCTTCTTCCTTAGGGACATCCTCTTGTTTTGTGTTTGCAAGTATGCTTTCTACTTCTTCAAGTTGTCCTTCAACTTCCAAGATTAAAGTGTTAACCCCTTCTTCTTGATTTTTCTTTGTTTCACTAGGTAACTTGTCTTGTATTTCTTCACCATCCAAGTTGAGTGAATGACTCAATTATACTTCAAAATTTTTGTGCAAACATGTCTCCTTTTTTTGAACTTGAAACTTTTATTGTGGCTCCAATATGTTTAGCTTATTCATGAGGAGTTTGGATAATTTATCCAATCAAAGTTGTATGTGTTGGGATAAAAATTATGTTGCTGGCTATAAAAATACAAGAAAAATCAGCTTGCTTGTTAGATGGTTTAAATTAGCAATCAAAACTAAAATTTTCTCCACACCATCAACAAGTGATTTTAAATTATTTTATTATAGCTTTCTTTAATTTGATCCTTTCAATGATAGCTTGAATTCTTTCAATGTCATCATTGTCAACTTTTGCTTCTCAAGTGATAATTATTGTTTCAACTTGTGCTCTTAACTTTGGGGCAAAACATTAATAATTCATATCAGTGTCTATGACAACTTGATTCATAATTAGGGTTGCAAAAACAAAAACAAAGGGAAAAAAAAATCAAAGTAAAGAAAATAAAAGACAAGAAAAATGCTCAAATCAAATCTAAAATTAATTAGCTTCGATATTAATTAAATTCAACAATTCTAAGAAATGGCGCTAAAAACTTGATGTGCTCAAATCACTCTAATAAGTGCATTAATCGCTTTAGGTAATATGATGATAAGTAAAGTGTCGAATTTACAAGGATTGTGATTAACTAAGTACTCAAAATAATTAATTGTAGATTTATTTGAACAATAAAAAAAATAACTTTTAATTAAATATAATAAAAAAAACAATTAAAATAAAGATAACTAAAATATGAGGAATTAAGGTATCTAACTTTACGATAGCCAACCAACGTAGTTTTCAAATTATTAGGCTTTCAAATTGTTACTACTCATGTGACAACAAGATTTCATATATTATTTGATATACTTTTTCAAGTTATACAAAATTTATTTTCACCTATTAATCTACTATATTTCTATATAAATTTAAATAGACAAAGATGTATTATACTATGTGAAGTTTTCTAGTTTAGGTAAAAAATTAAGTCGACTTATTACTAATATTGCATAAATCACATTAATCCATCTCTAACTTTTCTTCAAGTTATGATATCTATTATTAGGAGTTATTGTATTAAATCTCCTTTCGATCTCAATTATGCTCATATCAATTTTAATTTTATAATATAAATTGATGGGAATGACAATCCACAATCCATAGATAATAGGAATGTTGGCAAATTTTATCCCATTAAAAATACCTATAAGAATCCCCACCCTCACAATTTGCTGGGATAGGAATGTGGAGGCACTCCCCAACCTTAGGGGCGGTCACCATTCCTACAGTGTATGCATTTAGGACTTTTCTGTGGGACCCATTTTAAATCTCTTTCTTTTTTTGAATTGATTATTTAGTCTCTAATAAATTTTATTTTGCAATTGTTATTATATACATGCCCATCAATAAATTGAAATCTTATGTTAGAGAATGAGTAATTTAATTTTTTTTCCAGTTTTTCTCATTGGCATTAAGACAAGAAAAGGACTGACCATTTCTAGGCATTTCACTTCTCCTCAGCGATTGGTGGCTACGCCATAACAAACTATAACAGTTCTTTCTCTTCACTATCACTATAAATTCTACAAAATACAACAAAAAAATATTGTGGTAACATTCAGAGACTCTATTTCTGGTAAAAGTTTAATGAGCTCTTTTCTTTAATTTCTACCTTGCTTTTCCTCTGAATATTCTTATGTGAGAGAGATGTCTAGATGTTTCATGAAAGATTGCTCCTTGTTGCTAAAGAAAAACTTGGAGAAAGGAGATGAAGGTTTAGTTTTGGGTTTAGTTTCAATTTGATTAATGTAAGTGTAATACCCCAAAATTTCTGGAATAAATAAGTGTGAGTTAGGGACTAACTTGTGAGAAAATATTATTCTGGGACTTAATAGCCAAAGTTTGAAAGTCAAGGGGCTTAAAAGAGGAGAATTGGATAAGGATGGCTGATATTTTTCTCCTTTTTCCTCTTTCTTCTTCCCCGATGCTCTGCTGCCCGACCAGCCTCTCCCCATCCCCAGTCGCCGGCTCCTCTTTGAAAAATTGGTAAAAAACTTGATTTTCTCCTTTCTTCTTGTTAAAGAACCAGATTTGGAGCTTGAAATCTTTCCCCCTGCAGGAAAGCTCCCGGATCTGCTCTGCTCCTTTCTTCTTCACCGCCGGCTGCTATGTGGGTGGGTGATTTCTGGGCATTTTTTCGGTAAGAACAGCCATGAATCTCCCTTCTCTAGCTTTAATTGGCTTGGGTTTACCCTAATTTCCCTTGATTTCTCCAATTTCCGATAGATTCCCCTTGAATTTCCCTTGCACTGCCGCCGGCTTCCTCACTAGCCAAGCTCCAGTTTTGCTTGCTAAATTCTGGTAAGTGGCAGCCCTCCAAGTCTAAAATTATCCATTTAATTTGCTGTCTTGTGATGTCTGAATTTGGCTGAGAATTGGGGATAATTCCGGTAGCTTTAGGATGAGATTTAAGCACTAATTCAAGTGGGTTTTTGTTTAATTTAAGTGTAAATTGCTTGAGTTGGTTGCTGTGATTTTTGGAGAGAAAATCCCGTGAGATTAGCTATGGTTTTGCCAATTTTTGAAAGTGGGGTTACTGATCACGGCACTGTTCACAGATTACTGTTCACACTCCGAGGGTCAACAATTAACGGGGATCAAATATTTAGTGTGGAGATATCTGATCGTGTGGAGATATCTAATCATGTGGAGATTGATAGGAATAGCATCGTGATTAGGGGGTAGTTCTAATGACGATTTCACTTGAATTTGTGATAGTATAGAATTAATTCTTGGATATTTTGATTAGGTTCCTGATTATTCTGTCAGTTAGCACTGAGATCGAGCCTTCAATTTTATGCGAGTGAATTTCTGTGTTATGCAATTGAGGTAAGTAAATTTATAGTAATGTCCGTACAGTTTTTAAAAGCATGTTTTGACTTGTTTTTGAAATGGTGGCGGGACTAAACCCGTTTTACACGAGCATGACTGATTTTCAGTGAAATTTTTATGATTTTCATTAAATTGAGCATGCCTACTTGAAATTTCATTGATTATCCGGATGATTTGAAAGTGATTGATGAATTATGATTTTTCTATTAACTTCTGTCTGTTTTGTCTCCGATGTGGTCATGTTATTAGTGACCCTGCTAGTGGGGGTTAAACGCTAGCACATGTCGACATGTTTACTGATATGACCGGTAAATTTTGACGCCTGCCAATGGGCGAACACATTGGTAAATTCTGACGCCTGCCAGTGAGTGTTATACGCTGGCCATGACTTATAGAGGAGATGTCTATTTCGTTTCCGTACCCGTATCTGTTCTTCATGATTGCACTGGTTGGCATGCTTTAAGTTTAATAAGGGCATTCCATATTTTACTTACTGAGTTTATCTCATAGTTTTCCTTGTCCACCATTTCAGGAAGCGAAACCGAGAACGAGGAAACCATAGGAAGTGACGAGTTAGAAGGCTAGCCATTTCGAGATTGATATAGATTTTGGGAATAAATTGTGATCTTGTAAACTTGACTTTATTGGAGATTTATGATATTAGAGAAAATTATAAAATTTGATCTTCAGATTTTGATGGTATCAGATTGTGGTATGATAAGTTTCGAGCCTTGTGCATTTGTGGGACCCTCTCACAAGTGTACGACGTCTGCCACGTCCTCGGATTTGGGTTCTGGGGCGTGACAGTAAGTACCCTGCTCTTGTTTCTAACAAAAAATTGTACATGTGGGTTTCAATATAAGACTTGTATCCAATCTAAGACTAATTGGCAATAGGTGGAGTAGTCTTCCTTATATTTAACCCACAAGTTTCTTTATTATATCATCGATGTAGGATTTTCTCACTTAACACGCCTTCTCATGTGCAAGTTTGGTATGAATGTCACATCTTGTTACGTGGCTTAATATACCCCCTTACATGTAGGTTGCGTATAAACTTTAAGTCTTGTCAGGTGGGCTAATAATAAGCTTTATAAGATAGAACTTGGGCTTTGATACCATGAAAAAATTGTGCATGTGGGCTTCAACACAAGGCTTACATCCAACCTAAAGTCAATTGGCAATAGGTGGAGTAATCCTCCTTGTATTTAACCCAGAAGTTTCTTTGTTATAAGGAGGGTTACTTCACCTATTGTTAATTGGTTTTAAGTTAGATGCAAGCCTTGTATTGAAGACCACATGCACAATTTTCATATGGTATCAAAGCTTAGGTTTCATCTTGAAAGCCCATTGTTAGCTCCCTTGATAGGACTCATAAAGTTGATACCGAGCTTGCATGTAAGGGAGTGTATTAAGCCACGTAACAAGACTTGACATTCATAGCGGACTTACACATGAAGGGGCATATTGAGAATATAACAAATAACCATGTGGGTTAAACATAAGGAAAGCTACTCCATCTATTGCTAATTGGTTTTATATTGGATACAAACCTTGTGTTGAAGCCCACATGCATAATTTTCACACAGTCCTTTAAATTGATTGCTATTTCTTAGGGAATTTTGCTTTGAAAGATGGTAGAAGGTCTACCACAAAGCAAGCTATAATAAACCCATCCTCAATATGTTCCTCACGCAATAACCCATCATCAACAATTTTTTGGAGGAATTCATAGAAGTTTCTCAAATGGACCTAGGCCCCTTCAACCATTAGGTGCCTTTTTCTCTAGTATCATATAGATTTTCTTTCTTTATCTCAAAAAAAGTAGTGGTATGAGAAAGAAATGGCTTGAAAAGGTTAGCACAGAGCATCTTCATGATTTTGTAGACTATATCATCCAAAAGAGATTCAAGAGTAAGAACATAATCGCTCATCTCTTTAAGCACATCATCCCCTTTAAATATTGTTTTCATCATAGCGAGCATTTCTGCGAAGGCAACTCCATTTTGTCTGATGTCAGAAAGAGATTGTTTGGCCTTGAAGTGCTCTATGAAAGGTTGAAAGCATAGTCTATCTCTACAAGATTAAAACCCAATAGAAATAGAGTTGTTGGGGAGATGGCCCAACATTGGCCAAAGGCCTTATTGGTAGAAGACCCACTTGGGCAAAAGACTTAGTAAGAGCCCAAGGATAAAGATAAATAATAGAATCATACCCATGTGGCCAGTGATATGCGGATCAATCGAACAAGGGCATGTGGCATTGCTATCATAAATGAGGGTTATAAATACCCCCATCTACCTCAATGCAAAGTAATAACTTCACTATACTTCTCTCCCTACAATATTAAGTTTTGAGAGTTTCTCTCCTTTTAGAGTAACTAAATATTGCTAAATTGAGCATCGAAGTGTGTTCCTTGAGGATACTTGAGATTTTCAATTGTTGAAGCAATTTAAGATCTCAATAGTACATGAGCTTGTGAAGTTGCCTAAATAAGAATCATAATTTGCAGGCATTTCAACAAAGACAAAACCCATAAAACAACAAAATCAATAAGAACACCAATGCTAAGCTCAACTCTTTTTTCTTCTCTTCACCCATGAAATATAAAGTCAATAAGGAGAATTTTCATTAAACTACAATACATTTATCAAATTGAATACAAACCTACCCTCTTTTTTTTTTCTTATCTATGGACAGTTTTCATGGGAAACAAACACAAATCTAAGAAGAAGGATGCAAAAGGGTACTTTAATTGTTAGACTATGAGACCGAGAGGTAATTAGCATCACATGTGGTAATAGAGGAAGAAAAGAGAGTTAGGAGCTCCCCTTTCTTAAGTTAGAGGTTTCCATAGAATTTAATGCTCATTAGTTTGTCTTAAAATATATAGAGATATCATTAATTTAACAAACAAGTAAAGGATTAACTCGACTTGAAAAAACTAGTTAATTAATTTAGGAGAATCCGCCATCACATGCAATAACACTCAACAAATTGATTTTGGAAGCATATTAATATAGAACTTATATTGATTGATTATGGTGAAATCAATGCCTTAATATCTCATATCTTGATTAGTTTTATTTTAATTGTTATTTTTTTATTATTTTTATTTAAAGTTTATTCTTTTTCAATTGTTCAAATAAATTTAGATTAACTATTTTGGTGCTTAATTAATCACAATCCTCGTTGGTTCGACACTCTACTTATCATTATATTACTTGAAGTGACTAGTGCACCTGTTAAAGTGATTTTAGCACACTAGACTACATAATAAATACATAAAGATTTATAGTCATCTAATAAGGAACCATTACTCTTATTATAAGAGAGAATATTTAAATTTATCTCTCTTTTATGTCAAACAAAAATCTGGCAGGTCAATTTTTTTTAAAAAAAATGTTTTTAAACTCAATTTTAGAAAATTAAATTTTATCAAAATTTATTTTCTAAATATTTTTAATTGTCTAAATATATTTAAGAGACACATGCAAGTTTAGAGATGATAGTACTATAAGAAATCTAATTTGATTAGACTTTGTACGGAATATTAGTTGGTGGAGGACTATTATGCAAATATTGTGGTTTGAGGGATCTCACAATTTTATCTATAACTTCTTGGATGAGATTGTTATCTATTGATGGGTTTTGATTACAAGTCTGAATTGGTTTAAATTCAATTTGCCAAGAGATTAATATCCCAAAAGAGTCCCACACAACATCTTATTAGAATTCTAGTCTAATTATAAAAACTCCCTCTATATAATACCTATTGATTTGTCAATAGGGTATCTTAATTTTCTACAAGAAAACTAGTGATAAATGGTGGAAGGAGAAGCCATCACTTCTCTAGAAGATAGAATTGAGGCATCACATGTGAACTTTGGAGGATTTTACGTATGTGAAATCTCTGTGAGTTTTCCTAACTTTTAAATGAACATATTTGTATTATGTTAACTAATAATTTGTTTATAGTTCTTAATTTGATTAAGTGTACTATAAACCTCCAAAAAATAGGGTTATGTCCAATTTGATAAAGATAAGAAAAGAAAGCAGTGATTCTGCATTTGTTTCTTGAATTTTTGTTTGAAGGTTTGTGTTGGCCAAAAAGCCTACAAATTATGACTCAGTTATCGTTGGGGTTTAATCTAGCAGGGACAAAATCCATTGTGCAAACTATGAGCAAGATGTTTTGATGTTTCATGAAAAACTACTTCTTGTTGCTAAAGAGAAACTTGAAGAAAAGAGAAGAGGGTTTAAGTTCAATTCACATGGTTTATATTATTATTAGTCTAATTTATGTAATTATTTCTCAAATTTATGTATAAATTACTAAATCAATTTAAAGGTGATTAGTTTTTCAATGCATTAACTTCAATAATATAAACTCATCATACGAATAGCTTTAATTGAAAGTATAAAATCTATAATAAATTGATTAGGCTACATCATAACCTTAATAAAATAAATTAGCTCATAATAAAAATAACAAAACCTAAAATTATAGTTATGAACATTTGAATATCAAACAATAGATAAAAAGAATATAAGGAATAACAAAACTCAATTTGAGGAAGTTGAAATCCTTGATCTTCTATTATTGATGAATCCTCTATCTTGACCTCCAAGAATGTCCAAAAAAGGGTTGGCACCAACCTCCAAAGCTCTCTCAACTTTGAATTTGGATGGGTATTTATAAGATTTTAGAAACCCTAATTGGAATATAAATGAGACTCACACCCAAAATAAAAAATTAGACATGGATTTTCTAAAAATCACGTAACGGGTCAACACCTCTAACTAGATGCCAAGACCTTCTATTAAGCGCACAATATCATCACCGTGTTAGGTTTTTGGCCTTATAAGCAGTTTTTGATAATGGTAAAATGACAGTTTTGGTTCCTAACTTCTGAACTCTGCACAACTTAATCCTTAGCTTTTTTATCTCTATAATTTGCTCTTAAAAATTATGATTTCTTCCAATTAAGTCCTTTTCTACACAAAGAATAAAAATTATGTAAAATAAAGTAAAATCTCATAAAACCCATCCAAATATCAATAATATCAAGGCAAAAATTTCACATTACTATGTATATAAATTTAGCTCATCATAGTCCAATATGTCCGTATATATCCCATTTATTAGGCATCATCAGTTGACAATATCAAAATTAAATAACTTGTACATAAGATTAAATAACATTTTTAGATTTAAGGACTTTTTGTAAATTATGAATAGAATAATCTTTTCTTTGACAATAATTAACTTAAGATTATTCTATATAGCTTAGCTCAATATTTATCTTATAAGAAAAACTACTTCATTTATTACCAACTGGTTTTAAGTTTGATGTAAGTTTTGTATTGAAATTCATAGGATAAAATATGTGTTTAATCCCTTACCTTATTAAGTTTAAAGGTTTTAACCCTTCACCTTACACTAGGAAGTTTTTAGCCCCTAAACTTAAAGGTTTGAAGATTTTAGGTCCTAAACTAATGAAATCAGTTAACTCTTGCAAAATCAGTCCTTAAAAATTAAAAATATAACAATTTAGTTTCAAAAGTTTAAAAATTAAAAATAATTAGTAAATTAAAAATAATTAATGAATGTTTTTGCCACATACATGAGAATAATATTAAATATTTACAATTAAATAGAGTTATTAGCTCAATTTGAAGAAAAAATTTTGATTGAGATTAAAGAAAATTTCTTAACTGAGTTAATACAAAAAGCCTAAGAGACTAGAAAAATACAATAAAAAATTTTTCTTTAATCTTAGTCAAATTTCTTTTTTTAAATTAAACTAATCACTCGATTTGATTGTTGTTATTTAATACTGTTCTAGTATATGTGGTAAAGACATCCCCTTATTATTTTTAATTTACTATTTTTTTAAATTTTGAAACTTTTAAAACTAAATTGTTACTTTTTTGACCTTTGAGAACTGATCTTGTAAATATTTTACTTTCACTTTAATAGAAAGTTAACGGATTCTGTTAGTTTATGGTTAAAATCTTCAAAACTTTAAGTTTAAAGGTTAAAAACTTTATAATGTAAGGTGAGGGACTAAGATCTTCAAATTTATTAAAGTGAAGGGCTAAAGGTATACTTTAGCTTTTTAATTAGCTGGAAATTCAATTGAAGTTGAAAAAAAAAAGGTGCCTCGACAGACCGTGGTATTAGTGTTGACTCAATGTACTCCAAGAGGGGGGTGAATTGGAGTTCCAAAAATTCTCCCCTTTTTCAACCACAAAACCAAAGTTAAAGAGAGTAGAGAAGAAGAGCTTGCACAATGAATTTATAGAGGTTCAGTCCAACCACTTGGAGCCTAGTCCTCTACCTTGGCTTCACTTACCAAGGATTTCCTCCACACTCTTCACTAAGAAAGACAAGGGTGGCTTAAAGGAGCCACTCAATCCTTTTACAAGAAGATGAGTATTTCTCTCAAACCTCACTCCTTTACAATGTAAACCCCACAAATCCTCTCAATAAATCACTCTTGAAGGAATAATCACACCCCAAGAACATACACTAATAGAACAAGAAGAGGATTACAAGCAATGATCACTCAAAAATCAAAAACTCAAGTTAAAGCTCAAGTAGGTAGGTAAAGATATTCAATGTAATGTTCTCCAAACTTCTTCAGATCTGTTACTAACCATATTTATAACTCCTTACTCGAAAATAGCCGTTTCTAACCGTTGGGGGTCATTAAATGCTTTGCAGGACGCAAAGGTCGAGTTGCAGGATTGTCAAGAGAGCCGGCTCAGCTTCTTAGAGCCGGCTCTTCAAAGCCGGCTCACCATTTCTGTAGCCGGCTTTACGAGATTCTGCACATTCTGTTTTCTCTGTAGAGCCTACTCCAAAACGCAAAGCCTGCTTTGCGGGTTTGCTACACATTTTGTTTTCTTCCACAGCCGGCTACAAAAAACCTGGAGCTCGCTTTGGTATTCTGACTTTAAAAAAATATTAATTATTCTTCAAATAAGTCGACCTTTGTGTATTAAATGCGCCCTTATAGCCGGCTGCAAAGTTAGAGCTAGCTCTGCGTCTTTTCTCCGCGCGCGCCAAACAATGGACCTTTAAATCTTTACCCGTAGAGCCGGCTCTCTACACCTCCATTTCACCAAAGCCAGTTGCAGCTTTTAAGAGCCGACTTTCTGCACATTTTCAATCCTTTTAGTCTATTTTTAGTGCAGTCCAAGTTTACTTGCAATCTTTTAGCAATTTAACTACACACTTAAATAAACCAATTAGTCACTCAAATGTGTTTTATAATCATCAAAATCATAGGTACAACAATTAGTGCAACAAAGCAATAACTTTATTGGTGCGACACATTGTTTGGGTTCAGAGGAAGGTTTTTAGGTTTGTAATTGCATTATTTCTCTTTTTTTTTTTGTTCAATTGATTTCATTAAGTTTCAATTGAATGAAATTGTTTCACGCAATTATGTATCAGGCGATGATTTTGCGGATACTTGTTCCAATATAATTTGGGTAGATTTATTTATTTATATTTATCTTGGGTTGTATAATAGGAAACAGCATTTTCTCATCTTTTAACCTCATCCTACATGTATGTCATATGACTTAAATTCAAGATTTATTATTTAATTCCATGAGAAGGAGATTCCTACTAAACTATTTAAATTATTGACAATTTAAGTAGATTTATTAGGGGCAAAACCCTCAAATCCACCCTCAAAAAATATCAGTAGGGACACATCCACTCCTAAAAAAAAAAAAGGACAAATTGCCTCTCCAAATCATAAATCAATACAAATCATTCCTTCTTCAGCAAAAAACCTCAGAATTCTGTTTGCCACGTCAACATTTTTTAACAGAAAACGTTGAAAAAGAAGTGATTTGTATTGATTTATAATTTGGAGGGGTAATTTGTCCCTACTTTTTTTTGAGAGATGTATGTGTCCCTACTGATTTTTTTGAGGGTGGATTTGAGGGTTCTGCCTTTATTAGGTGTACAATTTGCTCTTTTGAATTTTTTAAGGATTTTGGTTCAAAATTTTTATTGAAATGCACCTTACCTAAGAATATCATATAGTCATACAAAAAGAGAAAAAAGAAGATACTAATTTTTGGGAATTGTCCTTCTGATTAGTAGAATAGTAATATTTGCATGGTTGCATAATGGAAAAAGATTGTTATATTGGGGTTTAAGTACCATTTTGGTCCCTCAACTTTTCACTTTGGTACTAAAATTGTTTTTCATCTTTAAAAAGTATCAAAATTATCTTTAAATTTTCATTTTTAGTACCAAAATGATCCTTCCGTCAGTTAAATGACAGGTGGCATGTTAAAATGCCAATAAATCAATTTTTTTTTTTCTTAATCAATGACATGGAAAAAAAAAACATAGTTAACTATTTTTTTTATGAGTTGGTATTTTTATTTAATTTAACAATAATAATAGTTTTTTTTGCATCCACGTCAGAAAAAAAAATTTTTCTTCTTCCCCTTTCACTCTCTCTCCTTCACCTTTCCTTTCCCTTTCTTCTACAAACCCAGATCTGGAGTGGACGCTCGATCACTTCTTTGTTCCTCTAGGTGACAGTGCCTTGTTCAATCTTGTCATCGTTCACGCCAAACCTTTTGCTACTACTGCCATCAGCCTTCTTCTTCTTCTCTCTCAAACCCAGATCTGGGTTTTCATCATATAAATTTGGGTTTTGCTCAAGACTTTCGACGAAGAAGAAGAAGGCACGAGCAAATAAAAACTAAAACTAATTCAACCCAAATAAAAACCCAGGTACAGAATCTGACTAAATACCAACAGGACATTGCAGATGCATATATAGATACGACTAGAACTGATATTGACTGACTTACCTGAAGTTGAGGAACTGACCAAAGGCAATAAGGGGCCAGAAAATAATATGGGCCACGATTCATGTTATGGGGTTACAAGATTCGGAGTTTGCAGAGCAAAATCTAATCCCTGATTCTTGCGTTGTAGATGGATCTGGATTTGATAGAGGAAGACCCAGATCTGGGTTTGCAGAAGTGAAAAGGAAAGGACTTCCAGTGACGAAGAAGAAGGCACAAGCTCTGGGTCTTTCCCTGGGTTTTCTCGAACAGCGATTCGACAAAATAGCATCATCGGAAAGGACTTTCGACGACGAAGAAGAAGGCACGACCTCTGGGTCTTTCTCTGGGTTTTCTCGAACAGCGATTCGACAAAATAGCATCATCGGAAAGGACTTCCAGTGATGAAGAAGAAGGCACAAGCTTTGGTACGAGATTTGGAGTTTGCAGAGTATAATCTAAGGACTTCCTCCTTGATTCGAGCGTTGCAAACAGATCTGGGTTTGAGAGAGGAAGACCCAGATCTGGGTTTGCAGAGGAAAGGGAAAGGAAAGGTGAAGGAGAGAGAGTGAAAGGGGAAGAAGAATTTTTTTTTTCTGACGTGGATGCAAAAAAAATGTTATTATTATTAAATTAAATAAAAATGCCAACTCATAAAAAAAATAGTTAATTATGTTTTTTTTTCCATGTCATTGATTAAGAAAAAAAAATTGATTTGTTGGCATTTTAACGTGACACCTGTTATTTAACTGACGGAAGGATCATTTTGGTACAAAAATAAAAATTTAAGGATAATTTTAATATTTTTTAAAGATGAAAAATAATTTTGGTACTAAAATGAAAAGTTGAGGGACCAAAATGATACTTAAACCTTATATTGGCAAGCGGCTTGCTCTCCCTAAAGTTGGTACAGCAAGTGAGATGACCAAGTGGCTGTAGAACCTCAGAAAGTAATCTTTCTACACCATGTAGTTATTATAATTCATATAGTCACATTTCAATATCTTATATCTAGGTGGATTATATTGAAAAAAAAAAAAAAAGATAGGTCATAGCTTAAGCTTGGATTTGACTATGATATTTATGTAGGCATTTGATTGTTAACTCTTTAAATGCATTAATTAGATTAGTATAGGGGTGATTATAATTTGTGCTACAAGTTATGTTTCTTTATTTTTATGTAATGCCTATATAGCAAACTATAGATACATTGTAATTCTTTTATTATTAATATATCTTTGGTTTTATAAAAAAATTCACTAATCATATTATATATATTTACTCATTTGATAATTATTATAATATTATAAAGTTACAATTTTATATAAGATTATAATAACTATATCATTAAGGTAATTTATGTCAATTGATTGTTCTTTAAATTTAACATCAACTTTCTATGGATACATTTTTGTGGTGGTCATGGTGTCTCGTCTTTTTGTGAAAATCGAGTCTACCTTTTGCAACTATTTACGTCAATTTATTGTTCTTTACCATTAACTTCCTTGGATGCATTTGGTGGTGGAGGCGTGGTGGCTCATGGTATCTCCCTCTTTTAAAAAAAAAAAGAATTAACTAATTTATTTATTTATTAAACTTTTAGTCTTCGAAAGTTACATTGGGTTTCAACTAATTCAAAGTCAACTTGAGTCAAACTTTATAAGTTGAGAAATTCTCTCAGCACTTGCCTTTCTATTTATAAAACTTGAACTAAATATCATACTCAAAATAAAACTTGAACTCAAGATTATACTAAAAAAAAACTGAGTTCCTTCTACACAGATTAACAAGTCGATAATATGTACCTCGACTTTGTATCTGTTGTCATTTTTGTGTTGTATTTTTTTGATAAGCAAATTGAAATAATTTATTAATAGGAGTACAAGGGGTACTCCAACCCAGTTACAGAATAAAAGGCTAAACCGTCATAATATAAACCCAGCAAAAATGACAACATTTATTATAAAAACAGATAAGCCAAAACCAATCAAGCCCCCACTGCCGATCATATATGTCCCTGTTTCAGCTTCAACTACATCTTTAATTCCTTTTTATGCCTCCTCACCACCAATGCACAAGCAACTGGGTCAACTGTCCATTCATAAAAAGAGAACATGGAACCGGTATTCTTAGATTTAATCCAAGAGAAGGACTTGATTTTAACCATATCCAACAATTTCTCCTTAAAGCTCCCATTATTTTGAAACACAATAGCATTTCTCCAATACCACAATGTAAACGACCACTTAAAATTTTTTTCAAAATAAATTTAAAAATCAAGTGTGAAAATATAAAAAAAAAGAGAGTCGTCACTCATCCAAATTATAAGGTGGGACAAGTCACCTAAAATGGATCTGCGTAGAGATCGAAGTTCGGAGGTTCGATTAGGAGTAAGGAAGGACATACGCGCACCTCACAATCCTCCGTTTAAACACGGTTGCATACTTTAAAATTGGGGTTTTGATTCAACTTATTAATTATATTTGCACTTAAGTCTTAATAAGTAAGCTTAAAAAAACTAAACCAAATTGAAACATTTTTTAGGTTTTTGGACTAAAATGGACGAATTCAAGAACATGCATGAGAAATGAGCATAAATAAAAAGTTAGAGGACTAATTTGATTAAATTCAAAACATGAAGGACTGATTTGGTTAAGTTCAAAACATGAAGGACTGATTTGAAAAGAGTTGAAACCCATGGACTTAATTGCTTAATTACAAAAGCATTGGGTAAAATTTAAAATAAACAAAGATGATTTTGACTTTGAACATAGATTAAAGAAAATTAAGGATTTAAATTAATTAATTATGATAATTAACTTATTAAATGATTAATTTAACATTAATTAAAATTAATTAATTACGTTATCAATCTTTGATTAAGATAATTAAATAATATAATTATCTTAAATTAAAATTAATAAACATAATTAATTTATTTTAATTAAAATTAATTAATTTTATTAATCATTAAATTAAGTAAATTATCTTGATTAATTAATATATTTTTATTTCTTTTTTAATTTTTCTTTGTTAGATTGAGTCGGATCAACCCGACCCACAAAACACGACCCGCTAACCCAAAACAGGCAAAAAGATCAAACACCAAACAGAAAAGTTTTCAATTAGGGTTCATCATGAATGCATCTCATTTCCAGCAAAGGATTCACAGATTCACAGATTCATCAAAAGATTCACAGATTCACAGATTCGTCAGGCAACTAAACAGGCAAATATATATAATCTTTCATTCATTTTCTCAAGAAAATACATATAACCTTAAACATGAAATGAAAAATACAAAGGAAAATCAACAAACAAATCAACACTCACGGCAAAGTTTTCTGGGAAAAAATAGATCCAGATCTGATGGGAGGGATCCCACCCACGGGACCAGGCTCCCATCGTCCCCTTCACCACCATTCCCAGAAAAACTTCTCTGTTCAGAAAATTACCTACACAAAAGCAAACACAGCAAATAAGCCCTCCGTCAACCTCCGGTACAAAACCGAGCCCCTTTCAACAGAAAACTTTCCCTATTCTCCGCCGGCAACACCAGAAAACAAAAGACTCCTCCGCCGGCAACACCAAAACCACACAACCAAAAAAACCAGATCTTAGCTATCCTAAAACCTCCTATTTATACAAAAATCAAAGGAAACCCTAAAGGACGCTGGTCTACCATCATGCTCAGTTGGCTACAACGTGGGGTGCAGGATCAGGTTGCAGAAGAGGGGCGGCACAGAGGGGGGGTGTAGGCTGCTGTAGGCTCTACGGGTGCAGGAGAAAGGAGGCGAAGTCGGCTGGGTGCAGGGTAGGTTGCAGGCGTGCGAGGGTGTGATGATGGCTAGTTTGGTGATAGGGGGTAGGGCGCGGTGCAGGGCAGGTGTAGGCAGCAAGCCGGGCTCGGGTGAGGATGCAGAGCAGGGGCGCTAGGCAGGGGTGCTGGTGTGCAGGGCGCAAGGCGCGGGCTCAGGGCACGG
>BPVZ01000129.1:366318-380038 GCA_020521535.1 Rubroshorea leprosula | reverse complement strand
TAATTATAGTATTTAATAAATTAATATTAATATATCAAATAAAATAAATATAATTATAACATTGCAAAATATGCAAAATAGAATAAACATAATGATAGTGATATAAATTAACAAATAGCATAATAATTAAAATAATAAATAAAAATAAAACTCATTAATAAATATAAAACATTAAAAGTAAAAAAAAAAAATTCATATTCGAATTACTATCGGTCTAAATAAAGTTAATATATATCATTTAAGTTAAAAAATTACCTTGTAAGTTTTAGACCAATATCAATCTGAAAATATCCAACAAAAAATCACCCCTTTAATTGGCTGACAAATTATTTTTTAATAATACTATTTAGACTACTATTGATCCAAAAAGTTTTGGCACATTTTTATTGTTTTGACACCAACAATTTTCATACCACTGTCGATTCAAATAAAAATTTCTTAATAAACTGACCGCTTATTTCTGATCAATTAGTATTCAGACCAATAATGGTCTGAATTAATATATTTTCAGACCAAAGTCAATCGGTCTGAACTGTTTCGGTCTGAATATTTCTGGTAGTGACCGGTCTCTTTTCTTAGATATTGCCATCTCCATTGCCAGGGACATTTGGTTCAACAAGGTCTTTTACAGTCTTCCCCTTTTCTCTGCTTGTCTAACCCTGCTTTGAAAGGTTTCCCTCTGTGGTTCTGTCCATATGTATGTTTTCCTCCAGATTTGGGTTTGTCTATATCTATGTTTTCCTCCAAATTTGAGTTTGAAATTTGGGTTTGTTGGAGGAACCTAATCGTTGAGATTTTTCTGGGTTTTGACCAACCTAGCAATTGGATTAACATGCAACTGGAACCATGGGTATGGCTTAAAAACTCAATTTCAACTAACCCCACCACTTAATCCCTTTTAAAACTAGATCAAACCTTAAAATTGCAAAATCCACCATTCTGGAACCATGGGTATGGCTTCTATTCTTCTATTTTTTGTAATATTCTTGTTTTAATTACTGGAGAATGGCATTATGCTTTGAGGAAGCAGAGAAGAAAGGAGTTTTTGAGTGGTACAGGTGTTTTGTTTCATGAAATTGTGTTTAATCTATGAGGTTAAAGGAGGAATTTGTGGTTTTTCTCTTAAGATTTGAAGAATCACTTTGTTTCTTATAAATGAGGTTTTTCCTGGGTTTTTGTTCTCAAAACTTTGGATTTTTTTTTTTAGCCTTCATTTTAGTTTGATGGTTGAATCATATTGTTGCTCTTTTTTTCTTTTTATTTTTTTCGCTTTTTTCAATTTTCCCTTTTTTCTCGGCCTTAGTTTTTATGGGTTTTTTATTTCAAATTTGTTCAAATCTAATATGAAAATGAGGTGGAGCAAGGAAAGTTAGGGTGGCATGATTTTGTAAATTAAAAGGGACTTGAAGGTTTATTTAGTAAATAATGGGCAAGAATGGTTCCACGTCAGCATCCAGCAAGCAAAAAAGATTCCTTAGTGTTTACAAAGTTCAAGTCAACCAGCAATTAACGGAAGATGACATAAATACATCAAATAATGAGTATTTGCCCAAGTTAAAAATTTTATGAATAAATTTATTTTTATTTTTTATTTAAAAATGTATATGTTTCATTACTTTACCTTACTTTAGAGATGGATTTAAACATTATACCTTTTTGGTCAACCCCTTTTGCATAACAAATTAGTGGGAGTGAAACTAACATGAATGAAAGTGGCATTTACAATACATCTTACAGCAATTTTCTGTTTTCAACCCAACTTCTAACAAGACTTATACATGTATAAAACAGTACTAAAAAGCTTAATTGGATCATGATGCAGAACTGGTATCTTAATTTTTCCTCAAACATTCATTACACATTTAGTTTTGACCTTTTTACTCCAATTATGAAATCCTGTGCTTAGGTTGTTCATGATGTGTCCATAAGAGAATATAGATTGCTAGCATTTCTTGAGTACCCATTTTATCTCACTGGATCTCTAGGACATCCTTAAGATTTTGATCTTTTCAAGTACCACCACAGCATATAATTAATATGTTTCTACTTTTTCTAGGTGATTCTGCACAACATTCCAAAGCTAGTTTCAGAACAGATGACCCAGAATTTGCATTGGCAATGAAATGTTACTCCTCATAGAAAGTGCATCCACAACCCAAGTTACAAAACAAGAGAATAACTCTTTCATCGACGCCTTCAAACTCATTTCTCGAGTCAGAAAGTTTCTGTCTTGGTCGTCGTCTCTAATTAGATGCCATAACAATAAATGTCACTTACAAGGTGAAAAATCCAACCTAAATTAAGTATTAGATTGAGATATGAGAAGCAACTAAGAAAAAATAAAAGGAAAATGATTTGTACACCCTCCGGTTCAACACATTTTCTGACACACTTCGATTTAGTGATTAAAAATACAATATAAATACAGTCAATTTAATCAGTTCTTGTATCTTGTGTGCATGATTGTATCATTAAATTTGTTTATTTTTAATTTCAAACAAAAAAATAGTGATTTTTTAATGAGTGTATCATGCAGTGTGTTGAACCGGAGTGTGTACCAATCACTGTCCAAAATAAAATTGAGGCCTATCCTACACAAATAATGAAAATAATATAAAATCAAATAAAATGATATTAAATCTATTTAAATATTAAAAAAATCAAGGCTAAATTAGGGTCATATTATATGCAAGAATTTAATCTATCAAGTACTATAAGAAAAAAAGAACCAAAAGGAGGATTATAATGAAAATAGTTGAAAACAGCTTTTGAAAGAGTACAAAGGGGTATTCCAATCCTTAAGGTGTTAAAATAGGAGAAACAAATTTAAAGATTAAGGACTAAATTTGGCATTTACTCATTTATTAATACAGAAACAAATAATGAAATTTTTCCTTTATTTCGTAAAATTAATTAAACTGAATAAATTTATCTATTCACCGCATGTTTAGGTTAAGGGGAATGAAGGGGAGGGTTCCCTTCCTTTTCTCTTATTTGAATAAGTTAACAAATTAAAAGAAAAAATAAAGTACAGTAAAATTTTCCTCTCTGCTCTCATTCATTCCCTCCAATCCAAACATATATATAAAGTTTTTCATATTTGTCATTCAGACTTTTACAAAAATTAGTATATTTAAAATTACTAATTAATTATCAAAAAGAATACTCAAAGATATATTTATTATACCAACGACTTGTTGGTTCAGGTGAAAAGAGTTTGATTCCCCTTAAATAAAATCTTGAGTTCAAGTCTTATGAATAAAGAAATATGTGTTGGGAGATCTTTCCTCTTATGATGTGCTAAAATCACTCTAATAAGTGTACTAGTCACTTCAAATAATATAATAATAAGTAGAGTATCGAATCCATGAGGATTATGATTAACTAAGTATAAAAAATAATTAATTTAAATTTATTTGAACAATCGAAAAAGAATAAACATTAATTAAAAAAATAAAAAAAATAACAATTATTATAAAATTAATCAAGATATGAAATACTAAGGCATAGACTTCACCATAACCAAACAATATTAATTTTAGATTACTTTTAAAATGTTATTACTTATGTGACAACAAGATTTACTATCTTATTCAATATGCTTTCTCAAGTTATATAAAACATATTTTCACCTATTAACCCACTATATCTTTATGTAAATTTAAATAAATAAAAATGCATTATATTTTGTGAAATTTCCTAATTTACGTAAAAAATTAAATCCACTTATCACTAATGCTACATGAATCACATTAGTCTATTTATGGTTTTCGTTCAATTCATGGTATATATTATTAGAAGCTATTGCATAAAATCTCTTCTCGGTCTCAACTATGCCCTCCAAATCAATTTTAATGGTGATCAAGCATTAAAAAGTATTAAGAACAATAATATATACTCATCATGAAATAGTAATTTCAAAAGTATAAAAATCATAAAAACCTATATTGAATTGATTAGGCTATATCATATCCCTAATTGGCTAAATTATTAATTCATAATAAAAATAATAAAACTTGAAATTATAGTTATAAACATTTGAATATCAAACAATAGATACAAAGAATATAAAGAAAAACAAAACCTAATTTGAAAAAATTGAAATATTTGATCTTCTATTCTTGATAAATCTTTTATTTTGATCTCCAAAAGTGTCGAAAAGAAGGTTGCCACTAGCCTCTAAAACTCTCCATTAATTTTGGACTTAGATGAGTATTTATAGGAATTTAAAAAACTTAATTGGAATAGAAATCGGACCCACATCAAAATAATAAACATAACCATGACTTTTTGAAATAGCAAAAGGAGTCAACACCTTCAACTATGTGCTGACACCTTTTGTTAAGCACCAACTGGTATCTCCATGTTGGGTTTTTGGCCTTATGAGCAAATTTCGTTAATGGTGAAATGGCATCCTCGTCTCTAACTTTTGGATTCCATGAAACTTAATCCTCAACTTTTTTATCTCTACAATTTGGTGCTAAAAATTATGATTTCTTCTAATTAAGTCATTTTCTACACCAATGTAGCTTTCAGATATAAGAAGTTTAATAAAAAATAAAAAATAAAAAATAAAAAAAAAACTTGTTCGGTTACGCAACCAGGAAGATAAATGAGTGTACTTGAGAGTTGTTTTAGTAGACATTTTATCAATTTTGGATAGTTCTTTTTCTTATAAGATAATCACACCCTCAACAATGTTTCCATAAATGCTAGTGATTTTACAATTATGGTGATGATATAGTGATGATATACTCTTATAATTAGAGTTGCCACTGGTCTGCTTTTGCCAGTTACCTGCCCTCAAACTATTCAGCCCTTTTCTTCGAACAGTACTTGTTTTGATGTTTTAGTTCGAAAAAGAAAGTCTCACTCTTTATAAGGGGAAAAGAATATTTTATGCCCAAACGGTCATAAATAGCTCTTTCTGCCGCACATTTGCATTTATGCATGTATGCCTTTGCATTCTTCCAAAGCCTATTAAAGCATTATTGATGCAATGCAAACAAGATAAACAAAGAAACAAAATGGAGTTTTCCATAAGTTTACTTTATGAAATTTATGCAAGTAGAGAAACCATCTTTATTCTTTATCCAAAAACTCAATTTCAACACTAAAGTACTAGTTATTTAATTTACATGATCTTCTCAATTTCCAATATCCTTAAGATATTGATTTTTGATCTTCTTAAGCATTGTTGCGACATCCATCATATTTCTTCTTACTTTGGGTGCTTCTGCACAACAACTCAAAGCTACTTCCAAAATAGATGATACACAATTTGCTTTGGCAATGAAATGCTCCCCCTCCTCCATCAAACTAGCATCCACAACTTCAGTTCCTAAATGCAATAATGATTCATTCACCCACACCTTCAAGTTCATTTCTCCGGTAAACATTTTATCTGTAGGTTTCCGTCTTGTGAATGTCTCCATGACTAAGATGCCAAAGCTGTAAACATCCCCTTTTGTAGAAACCATTCCCATTGATCCATATTCTGTATCAAATTATAATAACATGATGTTTAATATTTAACAATGAAAATAATTTTAAAAAATGAGAAAAATGAATGATCACCTGGTGCCATGTAGCCAAGAGTGGCAATTTGCAATGTTTGCATCTTAGATTCCCCTTCTCCCAAAAGCTTGGCAAGGCCAAAATCCCCCACATGTGCAACCATATCTTCATCGAGCAGCACATTGCTAGGTTTCAAATCACAATGGATGATTGGAACAGAGTGTCCATGGTGGAGATATTCTAAAGCAGAAGCCACATCAATCATTATATTCAATCTTTGTAGAATATTTAGACAACATACATCAGAATATAACCACTTCTCCAAGGTCCCATTAGGCATGAACTCAAGCACCAAGGCTTTGAAGTTTTCATTACAACAACTAGTAATGATTTTGATCAGATTTCGATGGCGAATATTGCGTAGTAGTTCACATTCTATGTCAAAACTTTCTAGTACATGCTCTACTTGTAGATTGAAGACCTTTATTGCAATGCTTACTCCATCTTTAAGTGTCCCTTTGTATACTGACCCAAAACTCCCTGTACCAAGTAAGTTTCTCTCGTTGAATCTGTTGGTTGCATGTTGAAGCTCCTGATATGAAACTCTCTTCCATTTTGCTAGACTTGGAAAAGTTTCTTCATCTATGGATTTTTCTTTTGATTTATGTTGTCTTTTGAAGATGATGATGACAAGGGAAAGTATCAATATGGTAGCTACTACAAGTGGCAACACTAATCTTAACACATGGACAGATTTCTTGTGGGACTTACATGGAGGAACTTGAAATCTTGGCAAACCACAGAGGGCAATGTTTCCAATAAATGATTGAGCAGAGAAATTTTTGAATGATCCTCCACTTGGAATTTTGCCTTCAAGTTTATTGAAAGATACATTGAAGAAATGGAGATAGGAGAGTTCTTCTAAGGAATTGGGAATCACTCCTGAGAGAATATTGTTAGAGAGATCCAAGAATTCCAAGCTTATCAACCCATCAAATGATTGAGGAATATTACCTTCTAATGTATTTTCTGCCAAGGAAAGATAAGTCAGGTCTTTAAGATCCCCAATGGTGTTAGGTAAATTGCCTGACAGATGATTTCTAGATAAATCCACCTCGATCAAGACCCTTAGGTTTCCAAAATCTAATGGAAGAGAGCCATTGAATGAATTTGATGACAAGTATACTACCAAGATATATTTAAGACTCCAGAAAGCTAAGGGTATGGTAGAAGTTAAGTTATTGGAACATAAGTTTAGATATCTTAAAGAAGTCAAATTGGCTAAGCACTTTGGCATGGATCCATTAAGCTGATTGCGCTCCAATTCCAATGCATATAATCTCTGTAGGTGACATAGATCATTCGGAATTGTTCCTTGCAATCTGTTTCTATAAAGATACAAACCTTGGAGCTTTTGCAATCTTCCAATTGTTACTGGAATTGGTCCAATCAAATCATTCCTAGAAAGATCCAAAAGTATCAAGTTGCTCAAGTTTCCAATTTCTACAGGAATGTTTCCATAGATTTTGCTATTGGATGCATACAAATATTGAAGAGATTTAGATAGATTCCCAATTGAAGCTGGAAGGGTGACACTCAATGAATTAAACGCTATGGATAGATTTGCCAATAATCTACAGTTTACCAAAGAAGAGAGGAAGCTTCTTTCTGGAGTGGAGAATTCAGAGAACATGTTTCCACCCAAGTGAAGTGTTCTTAGGAATCTTAGATGGCCAAGTGAACTGGGGAAAGGGCCAGAGAATAAGTTATTGTTTAGGTTTAGAAAGGTAAGCAAGGAAGAATTTGAGATAGAATTTGGAAAAATGCCACTAAGTTCATTGTTAAACAAATGTAGCTCAGTAAGCTTTGGAAGCCCAAGTCCAATGGTGGAAGGAAGATGGCCTGAAAGGTTATTCATTCCAAAGAAAATGTATTCCAAGGTTGAGATGTTGAAGATCTTGGGAGGAATGGAATCAATGAAGGAGTTGTATCCCATGCTTAAAATCTTCAAAGGTAAGTTGCCAACCTCCTCTGGTATTTCACCTATTAAACATATAAACAAAAAAATTTATAAACTTTTAAACTTGTGTTAAATTTTTTTGCAAAGATAGAATTGTTGATGAAGATTTAATTTTAGAAAAAAAGTTTGCATTAGATTGGTACCTATAAGAAATTTTTAGAAATGTCAAAATAATTAAGTGCATATTAGTATCCTTTGGAATGGTTCTAGTGAGCTTATTGAAGCTTATTGAATCTTACCTTCCAAGTTATTCTGACTGAGATATATTTCAGAAAGTTTGGTCAAGTTCCCTATGCTTCTTGCAATGAATCCAGTGAATCTATTTTTTGATAAAGACAAAATTTGAAGCTTCTTGCATTTGCCTATACTTGACGGAATTAAGCCTTCTAACTGATTCTTGTGTAGCTCAAGTAGCTCAATATTTGGCAGACGGTAGCACAAGTCGATAGGAAGAGTACCAGAAAGATTATTTGAATAAAGATAAATCCATCTTAGGGAAGAGATATTGAAGATATTTGCTGGAATGAGACCTGAGAAACTTCCATTACTAGCTGAAAATAGCTCCAAATTATGAAGATTACCCATCTCCTGTGGTATTTCCCCTACAAAGAAATTGGAGTTTTAGAGTTTAATTGAAGAATGATGAAGTCTGGCTTATCTTTCAGTAGATACTACCAAAGAAAAGTAGGCAAATTAGAAAAATCTAAAAGGACAATAATTAGTACACACTCGGTTTAACACACTGCATAACACATTCATTAAAAAATCATTACTTCTTAATCTGAAATTAAAGGCAAACAAATTTAAAAATACAATCATGCATACAAGATGTAAGAACCAGCTGAATTGATTATATTGATATTATATTTTTAATGATTGAAGTGAAAGTGTGCCAGAAAATGTATTGATCGGAATGCGTACTAATCATTTTCCAATCTAAAAACATACCTCTTATTTTTGTACTTCCGATGTATATTCTCCTTAGCTTAGTTAAGTTCCCAATATTTCTTGATATAGTTCCTGTAAAGTGGTTGCTTCTTACTCTAAAAATCTCCAACTTTGAAAGCAACCAAATCTCATCTGGAATGCTTCCGTTAAGAAAATTGTTGCTTAAGTCCATGAGCCTCAAATGTTGTAGCTTCCCCAACTCTGGAGGCAAATGGCCATGGAAGTTATTTCCACTCAAGTTGAGAGAAACAAGGAATGAGAGGTTTCCCAAGTGGGCAGGGAGGCTGCCAATGAGGTTCATGCTTGGAAGATCCAAGGCTGTGACTCTACGATGAAGAGCACTACAGGAAACACCAACCCAGTTACAAACTGAGGTGGCAGGAGACCAGTTAGAGGATAAGATATGAAGAGGATCAAAAGTGATGTGAGCTTTAAACTCAAGAAGGGCAAATTGATCTATGGGGAAGTTTGGTTGAGATATGGCTAAGGGAGCCATGAAGCATTGCGCCAACAACATTGGAAGGAAGATAAAGCCCATGATCATATTCTCCATTGATGCTGAAAATACCTACAACTCAAAATCAAATAGATGGCATAATAGCAAACACTTTCCACGGTTAACAGATACTTTTGTTATAAAACATTAAGCTGAAAAAAGAAGAAGAAGAAGAAGAAAAACACTTGTAATTAATTGTAAACCAAAAAAATTCATGCTAGCTAGTTTGATTTTGAAATAAACATTCGGTAATTAAAATGTTTTGTATAAAGAAAAAGATTTAGTTTACAAGATTTTTTTTTTAACTGAATAGTTTTCTCAACGGAATTACCTCGAATAGTTATCAAATTGCCAAAATAAAAAGGAAATGGAATAGAATAAAGCAATTGTAAAGAGAGAAAAGAAAAGCCAGAAACTCTAACCTTCTTAAGTAGATTTTCCAACTAACTAGCGTCAACATACATCACCCAACAACAGAGACACAGTGCTAATCTTAAGTTGGTATTCAGAAAGAACTTCAGACAATGCTCTGGAAACAAGACATGGAGAAAGTATATAACTATATATAGTGGTTAAATCAGAAGAAATGGTCGTGTGTGAAGGCAGGGGTAAATTAAGAATTTGAGAAGTCAATTTTGGTCTTTCTCCCTGTTATACCCAAAAAATAGTCTAATGGAACTTAAGGACACGTGGTAAAGATCCACTCGTTCAGCTGTCAAGATTCATCTTCAAGGGACACCGTTTTGGAGAGCACACACCTAAAGAGGTAACCAAGGTATCAATCATGGTCAGATTAGCTTTTATCAGATATCCCCACTCATTAATTCTCTCTCATACACACATTCTTCATGCCTCTCTTGCAGATTTGTTTTCTTCCTCCAGCTCTACACTCATCCACAGACAGATTTCTACCAATCCATGTCTTATGTTGAGTGTAGCAGTGCTAGGCCAGAAGCCAACTCCACTCTCAAAAATTATAACATAGTTTAGGTGGCTACCCACACATGGAGAATGGAGTTGCCCTATGAGGTTATAGCCGACAGGCTCCTGTAACTCTCAAACTCTTAACCCCAAGGGAACCAACTCTACTCTCTGGCTAAGCCCTAACACGGGTTTTTTTTTTCCACCTCCAATCAAGTGTCTGCTGTCTTCCACCGATCAGGTGTGCTCTGTTCACCTTAGGTCGGAATCCCATTTCAGAATCGTGGATGCTACTTTCTGATTACAACACCCCCTCACTTGCAAAGACTTTGGAAAAGGATAATAAAATTCCATTGTTGCGATCCTGCTTCCTGATCAAAGTCTATTCTTTAACTATTAATTCGTAATTCCGTTTAATTGACTTGCAGCTTGCGGACTTGACAATCCCTTGGAACCCTTAGCAAGACACATATATAACTACCCCACCTTGCACAAGACAAGGGGGTGCGCGGTTGCATAACCATGTTCTACAAATACATGGCCTAAAAAAAATTCTAACGAATACAGTGACTTATGCATAACTGAGTGCAGCGAAATTTGAGTAATTTGCATGAATTTCATATAGGCAAAAATATGATATAAGGACCCAAACTTACACAAAATTTTCAATTTTAGACCCAAACTTCAATTGCACTCAATTACAATCCCAAACTACATGAAATTCTCAAATAAGGTCTCCATCGGATGGAATATTCTCTTGCCCTCAAATGTCTTGGATGCTACTTAACCATCCGTAACTCTTCAGCAAACTAGATTGCCACATGAGAAAACATGCTAACTTGTTATTACCACGTGGATGTCATTGGTGGGTCCCAATTACTTTTGAGGAAAATCTTGCCAAACAAAATCCCCATGGTATTCACATGGCAATGACAAGTTAACATGTTCTCCATGTGGCAATCCAATTGGTTGAGAGAGTTATGAGCGGTTAACTGGCATCCAAGACATTTGATTGCAAGAGAATATTCCATCCAATTGGGACCTTATTTGAGAATTTCAGGTAGTTTTGAGACTCAAATTGAGCACATTTGAAGTTTGGGTCCAAAATTGAGAATTTTATGCAAGTTTTAGACTTTTTTTCCATACTTTTACCTTTCATATATATGTGTGTGTGTTTATAATTAGAGTGAATTACCCAAAAAAAGGTAGCAATAAGATTAATTTTTTTATATATCATAGAGTTAATTACTTGGCATTATAAAGATTTAAATCTTTAATTTTAACTTAAATTTGAGAGTTTTAAATTAATAAGTACAAAAAATAAGATTATAGTTATCACTTTATGTAGTGACGAAATTATGGTCAAATAGTAATACTGTTTAACCTGTTTTTAAAGTCTCCTAGCCCAAAGTGACTTACGAAACTATACGGAACACCATATCCAAGAAACAACATTCCTCACAAGAGTTTCTTCAAATAGCTTCCTAGTTCTAGCCATAGCTAAATCCCCACATTGCAAACACTCTTTAAACTTTAAATTCCAAGCAGCACCCTTAGCCGGTATTTTAGTACGGTTCCAAGGCATCATCAATCAATTAAGCCTATTTTTTATTTCCAAGTAACTAATGCCATCCTAGCATGTCAATACTATAGATAGCAACAACCAAAATAATTGAAGTATGAAAGGGTTGTGGGAATCTTTGACTACCATGAAGAAAGAACGTGTGGACCGTTTGCAAAGTTGTTTATACATTGCATGCGCCTTCTTAAAAAGTCTTCTTTATTACTTTTTAAGATAGTGTTAATTTGATCGATATTATGCGGTGCTTTAGACTTTGTGTGAAAACGTGTCTTATCTTTTGCAATAATTTATGTCAATTGATTGTTGTTTAACATCAACTTTATATGGATGCATTTTGTGGTGGGTCATGGTGTCTCATCTCTGTGTGGAAATCGTGTCCACCTTTTGCAACTATTTATCTCAATTTTTTGTTCTTTAGCATTAACCATTTTATTTTGAAAATAGGCAATGGCTTTAGCATTAACATTCTATGTTGGTGGTGGTCTCATCTTTGTTGAAAATAGTGTCTACCGTTTGCAAATATATATCTTAATGTATTATATTGTTCTCTAGTATTAACTTTCTTGGATACCTCGGATGCTTGGTGGCGGGGGGTCATGGTATGTCATGTCTCTGTTGTTGTTTTGTTGTATTTTACTTTTTTATTTGTTTTGTTTTTTAAGAATTCCTTCTGTCGTGTGCAAAAGTCATTATACATACATTTGTTTTGCATGAATTTCAAAACTTATGAATACATTTAGTTAATTGAGAATCAATATTAATTAAAGAGTAAGAATTTATTTATTTATGTAAATTCTTATGAACAATATTCTCTTGCCCTCAAATGTCTTGGATGTCGGTTAATCATCCGCAACTCTCTCAACAAACTAGATTGTCATATGGGAAAAAATGTTGACTTGTCATTACCACGTGGATGCCGTTAGTGAGTCCCTATTACTTTTGAGGAAAATCTCACCAAAGAGAATCTAGGTGGCATCCACATGGCAATAACAAGTTAACATGTTTTCCATGTGGCAATCCAGTTGGTTGACAGAGTTATGAACGGTTAACCGGCATCCAAGACATTTGACTACAAGAGAATATTTCATCCAATTGGGACCTTATTAAGAATTTCATGTAATTCGAGACCTTAATTGAGCACAATTAAAGTTTGAGTCCAAATTTGAGAATTTTGTAGGACTTTTTTCTATACTTTTGCCTTTCATATATATATATATATATATATATATAATGAGAGTGAATTACCTAAGAAAGAGTAGTAATAAGATTAATTTTTTTGATATATCATAGAGTTAATTATTTGCATTATAAAGATTTAAATCTTTAATTTTAACTTAAAATTAATAAATGCGAAAAATAAAACTATAGTTATCACTTTGTGTAGTGACGAAATTATGGTCAAATAGTAATATTGTTTAACCTGTTTTTAAAGTCTCCTAACCGAAAGTGACATACTAAACTATACGGAACTCCATATCCAAGAAACAACATTCCTCACAAGAGTTTTTTCAAATAGCTTCCTAGTTCTAGCCATAGCTAAATCCCCACATTGCAAACGCTCTTTAAACTTTAAATTCCAAGCAGTACCCTTAGCCGGTATTTTAGTACGGTTCCAAGGCATCATCAATCAATTAAGCCTATATTTTATTTCAATGTAACTAATGTCATCCTAGCATGTCAATACCATAGATAGCAACGACCAAAATAATTGAAGTATGAAAGGGTTGTGGGAATCTTTGACTACCATGAAGAAAAAACATGTGGACCGTTTGCAAAGTTGTTTATAACATCGCATGCGCCTTCTTTATTACTTTTTAAGATAGTGTTAATTTGATCGAAATTTTGCGGTGTTTTAGACTTTGTGAGAAAACGTGTCTTATCTTTTGCAATAATTTGTGTCAATTGATTGTTGTTTAACATCAACTTTCTCTGGATGCATTTTGGTGGTGGGTTATGGTGTCTCATCTCTCTGTAGAAATCGTGTCCACCTTTTGCAACTATTTATGTCAATTTTTTGTACTTCAGCATTAATTTTTTTTATTTTGAAAATAGGCAATGGCTTTAGCATTAACTTTCTATGTTGGTGGTGATCTCATCTTTGTTGAAAATAGTGTCTACCGTTTGCAAATATTTATGTCAATATATTATATTGTTCTTTAGTATTAACTTTCTTGGATACCTCGGGTGCTTAGTGGCGGGGGTTCATTGTATGTCATGTTTGTATCTGTTGTTGTTT
>BPVZ01000129.1:346971-366218 GCA_020521535.1 Rubroshorea leprosula | reverse complement strand
AACTTTCTATGGATGCATTTTGGTGGTGGGTTATGGTGTCTCATCTCTCTCTGGAAATCGTGTCCACCTTTTGCAACTATTTATGTCAATTTTTTGTACTTCAGCATTAATTTTTTTTTATTTTGAACATAGGCAATGGCTTTAGCATTAACTTTCTATGTTGGTGGTGATCTCATCTTTGTTGAAAATAGTGTCTACCGTTTGAAAATAGTGTCTACCGTTTGCAAATATTTATGTCATCATATTATATTGTTCTTTAGTATTAACTTTCTTGGATACCTCGGGTGCTTAGTGGCGGGGGTTCATTGTATGTCATGTTTGTATCTGTTGTTGTTTCGTTGTGTTTTACTCTTTTATTTCTTTTGTTTTTTAAGAATTCCTTCTGTCGTGTGCAAAAGTCATTATACATACATTTGTTTTGCATGAATTTCAAAACTTAGGAATACATTTAGTTAATTGAGAATCAGCATTATTTAAAGAGTAAGAATTTATTTACTTATATGAATTATTTATAGTTAATTTTCAAATTAAATGCACCAAATTTTATGAGTTACTTGGTAAGTACATTAAATGTTTTGGTAAGAACTAAAATTTAAATAATGACATTATTATACTATAATTCTTTATTTCCTTACCTCATATTGTAACTGTTTATAAAAAATATTTTAAATTAAATAATTAAAATGATAATACTGTATTTACTAACATATTACATAAATTTTAATAATAAAATTTATAAAATTTATATAAGACTTAGATATCTATAAAACAATACTAAAGCAACTAACCAACGTGGCCTATTTCTACGCTTTCTAGGTGACAATAATACAAACCAAGGTCCATAACATAGGATACACAATTTGCTTGGCATAAATCCCAAAAATACCCCTAAACTCGTTTTCTTTGAGGGTATTCGCCACTCAGCTTAAGGTTAAAGTACACATTTAACCTCTAACCTTGATAAATTTAAAGTTTTCAGTCCCTCATCTTACACTATAAAACTTTTAACCACTAAACTTAAAGGTTTGAAGATTTTAACTCATAAACTAATGGAGTTCGTTATCTCATTAAAGTGAGAATAAAATATTTACAACATTAGTTCTCAAAAATTAAACATGTAAAATTTAAAAAATTAGTAAATGAATTTGCCATACACAAAAACAATATTAGATATCTACAATCAAATCTAATATTTAGCTCAATCTAAAGAAAGAACTCTTACTAAGATTAAAGAACATTTTTTAATTATATTCTTTTAATCTTTTGGACTTTATATTTTAATTTAATTAAAAAATTTTCCTTAATCTCAATCAAAATTCTTTCTTCAAATTGAGCTAAATACTCAATTTGATTATAAATATATAATACTATTATAGTATATGTGAGAAAACCATTTATTAAATTTTTTAGTTTACTAATTTTTTCAATCTTTAAACTATTGAAACTAAATTGTTATATTTTTAATATTTGAGGATTAATCTTGTAAATATTTTATTCTCACATGAAGAATTTAGGGGCTACAATCTCCAACCCTTTAAATTTAGGGGCTAAATTCATAGTTTGGTGAAGGGCTAAAAACTTCAAACTTATTAAGATTAAGGGCTTAATGCATATTTTAGCCTCCACTTAAAACATAAAAGTTTGGCCCCTCAACTTCAGAAGTTTACCAAGGAATAACACTTCCTTTAAAATACCGGTTAATTTTAAAAAGGCATATTTACAGCTGAGTCCTTTAAGTAAAATTCTAAAATGATACTTTGGAATACAAATAGGTTAAATCTCCATTTTAGTCACTCTACTTTGATTAAAAACCTCTTTTTAATCTCTTTACTTAAAAAGTCCATTTTTGATCCCTAAAGTTTGAAATCTGACTCTTTTTTAATCCCTCAATTAAGTTCTACTCACCTAACACATTAGATGACGAAAATTTCAAAGTAGAGGGACCAAAAAGGGGCTAAAAATAACTCCCTTTTAGCCCCTTTTTGGTTCCTCTACTTAAAAAAAAAAAAAATTCTTTTTTGTCCTTCTACTTTGAAATTTCCATTATCTAACGTCAAAACTTAAGAAAAAAACTAAAAAAGAGTCGAACTTCAAAATTTAGAAACCAAAAAAAGGTTTTTTTAAGTAGATGAATTAAAAAAGAACTTTTTACCAAAGTAAAAAAACCAAATTGGAGTTTTAACTTACAAATATTAATTGCTATCAATTAGATCCTAAATCTAAAGAATTTAAGCATAGTAGGCATAGTAGTGCTAAGGATATCAAAGGAGTATTAAACTTTGTCATAGACTTATTATATCATGTATCTACAAAAATAGAAAAAATAGAGAAATTATTAGAAATGTTCCCTAAAATTGGGAGATTAAATTTAAATGAAAAAAGTAAGATATTATTAAAATTTTTATAAGAAATCTTAAAAAAATAATGAAGAAAGAAGTTCAAGGAGGTAAAAAACATGAGATGTGGATGTTTGACTAGGGAAAGTTTAGGTTAGACCCACAGAAGCATCTAAAGCCAATAGGAGAAAGTATGACTAAGGAAAAAATCATTGAGAATCGGGAAAAGGCAAAAGATGTTGAAGAAATGATGTATTGTGAATAGAAATTACAAGAATTAAAATTCCCTATGGAAGACATAAAAATGTCAAAAGAGGAGGAAGGAGACCTTTATAAAGGAGATGAACCTTCAAGTAAAAAGGAAGAAAAAGGGGAATTAAATGATGAAGTAATGAATCAGCATCCTGAAGCATATAAGGACTATTTAAAGAAAGAAAGAGAAAAGTTTAGAAAATTACCCCCACATCCTAAGTTTGTAGAAGAAATATTAATAGGAAATGGTCAGAATTTTACCTTTATAAGAGAAACAGAGCTTGGAAAGATGGAGGGAATGGTAGGAGAAGGAAAGTTTTGGCCTAAATGATGACAACCCGAGAGGGGGATGAATTAGGTTTTAAAAAACTTTATATAATTTTCAAGCACAAAACAATGGGCAAGCACAAGCAATTGCAAGCAACTAATTTAAAGTACAAAAATTAAAAGCTAAGGGAAGAGAAAACTTAAACACAAAGATTTATAATGGTTTAGCCCCAATTTGTGCCTAATTTACTATTTAAGTTGCCTGCTTGAGAATTTGCTTTGGATTCAAAAGGTCTCCTCCAACTTTCGAGTGTAAAGGCAACTATTTGCAATAACTTTGTCAATGCTATCCACCTTCAACAATTCAACCCCTTGTTACAATCTCTCACAAACTCAATCCTATACCTCAGGGGGGTTTTTTCTAGATCTAACTAGGTTACCCAATCACTTTCCCAATAGCTTATGGGTGCTATTGAACCATTCAATCCCCTTATTACAAATCTTTCAACCCTTCTTATACCTTAAGGATGGATTACTAGGACTAATAAGATTTCTCCAATCCTTCTCTCACTTGTTATAATGAAGGAAAACAAGAACAAGTATATAAAAGAGTTGATTTCTCAAGAACAAAAATGGAAGCTCAATCTCTCTTTGGTTCTAAAGTTGAAAGCTCTTCTTCTTGCTCTATATTCTTCTCTGCTTCAAAGTTTGATATTTATGCCTTAAAATTGCTCAATCACAGGATTATGACCATTGAAGCATGATTAGAAAAAATATAATCCAAGTATGGTAAGTTATTCAAAGTTATTCAAACTTTTCAGCATGAGAGATTGGAACCTACCTCCAGGGGTTGGAATTTCTGTTGTTTTCTTCTTTGGATAGTAGTTTTTCATGTTTCTACACCCTAATTTTTAGGGGTTGGAACCTGAACAGTTTCTTGCAATTCCACCTAAAAACAAAATTATCAAGGGTTCTAGATCCTATGCCAGGGGTTGAAACCTCAACCTAGAACATAGTTTCTATTTTTGCTATTTTCTACGAAGGGAAATATATTAAGTAGGTAATCACACAATTAAATAAGCTTCTAACATTAATAAAAAAAAAAATTCAAACACAATATTTGAAAATTTAAGAAAATTAATTTAATATCACCAAGAATAAGTCAAGTATTTATTCCAATTCACATTTGGTTTTAAATTCATCAAAATCAAGAATAAAAAAAAGTATAAGAGTCTTGTTAAATATGAATTCCTATCAAAATTAGATAAAAAAATACAAACGGTTTTAAGCACGACTGTATACCCAAATATAGATTATACAATTAATCCAAAGAAAGAAATAGAAGAATGGACGCAGGCTAGTGATCTAGTAGTCAAAGGAAATGTTGTTTACGATTGGGTATTCACTAAAGGATATTTAGAAGCAACACTTCAAGGAAATGCTAAGAATTTTTGGGAAAGATATAAAGACACGCCAAATTTTGATCCTAGGGCAAGAGATAAGCCAAAATTAGCTTATTGGATGGCTAGAGAGTTAAAGAAAGAATTTTGTGGACAACAAAATACTAAAGGATTATTTGAAAAAAGTATAAGAGAGAAATTAACAAAGCTAAGAATATGTAAGATGGGTAGATTTGATGAATATTATTATGAATTTCAAAAGTATTACTATAATTTTAAAAACTCAAAAACACCCATCTAGATAAATCAATTCTTTCAAAAGTTATCAGACCCATGGAATAAATTAATAATAGAGAGATGAAAAATATTTAAAAGAGGATGATGAGAGAATAGACACTTAAGGTTAAGAGCAAAGTTTGCTAAAAAGGTACTTAGAAAATATTGCACGCACACTCATTCTTTCTCACTTCTTAGTTTCTAACTTTCACACTTTCTCTCAGCCTTTCACCTTTGCCATTCTCCCAACCTAGTAACTCAAAGGCCCTCCACTGCTACCTACTGATCTATTGAAGCTGTTGTTGGACTACGTATTGCTGCTGGACTGTTACCAGGCTACACTACTGTTACCGAATATGTCTTGTTTTTGGACTAACTTTAGACTGCTACTATCGAAGCCATCTATCGATTTGATTTGCTGGGGCTGTTGTTGAACTACATAGTTCGAATTGCCTTTGGATTGCTACTAATCTACTGGACTCTATCTCTATGCTACCACCTACTGTGCTGAAGCCATTGAAGCTGCTAGACTACTAGACTCTGTGTTGTCAGATTGCTTCACCTACATATCCAAACAATTTGAAGTTTAAATAATTTGTTTATGGTTGAATTAATATAGAGAAAGTCTGAATTTTCTAGACTTTATTCTTTTATTTCAAGATGTAATTACTCCAAAATCTAATTGCTCATAGCCATTTCTATTAATGAATTACTTGGTTAAATTATCAATTTTAAAAGGTTTTAGTTTCCTCCATTTCACACCCTCTAGGGTTTAGGCACTACATGTGAAATTATGACAATTTTGCTTTCATATTTCCATTGAATTGTTGCTTTATATATATATATATATATATATATATATCATATATTGCCATTTAGTCACTACTTAGTTTGATTTACATAATAACTTCTAGATTTTTAACTATAAGTTCTATTTTTACATTCAAATGATCAAAGCTTGTTGGACTAGGATATCAAGACTATTTCATTATTACGTTGTGAGAGAATCCTTTGTATGATTTATGCTTAGGTTCAATTTCTTCGTCGTAAGTGGATCATCTTTATGATCCTCATTCTGTTAATGAATTGCCTAATTAATTTCTTTACATATACATACATGTTAGAACAGAGAAGAGCATAGTAGAGCATGGTAGCTTCTCAATAAAATCAAGAAATTGAGAAAAGAAAATTCTTTCTTTCCTTCACATTGATTTTTGATTCCCCTATTAGTTTGCTGTGAATGCTGTCTAGTAGAAAAGAGAAAAGTGAAAAGGAAGAATTCCCATTAACTAGAGAAAAGTTCAAAATTTATTTTTAATAACTAATTTGGTATGAGAATCTATTTTATATTTTAATGTAAAGGCATAATTATTTTTTTTTAATTTATTTTGAGGTGATAAATGTCTAATACACAAGGGCAGGCAACATGTTGATGGATCATTTCAAGCTCCACCACCAATTCAAATTCCTAGTGAATCGAGTGATAGCTATATGGCAAGCCCTCTAGCAATTTATATTTGATGCTGTGTTTAGAGAATTTTTTTTGAATTTTGTTCACTGTGATTGAATATTAGTTGATTATATGTGGAAAAATTCACATTTTGGACCTTTTGACATACATTGGTGGGAATGGGGCTGGAAGCCAAAATCTGCTCTCCATCAAAAATCCCTACAGGGATCCCTGCGCCTATTATCCAAGGGATGGGGACAGGGAGAGATTCCCAGGCTCGCGAGCCCCATTACCACCCCTAATTAGGTCAAAGTTCCTACAAAAAGGTTAGTAACAGCAAATGGATAGATGGTAGAACTTAACTATTTAGCTAAAATTGTTCTAGTATATTTAGAAGAACAAGTATTGATCATAGATCAAACATGGCAACCACTAGAATTAGATGGAGTTATAGTATTAGGAAATAATTTTCTAAAACAAAGGATGTGCTTTCCATTTGTGCAACATGCTAATTATATCCAGTTAGAGATACCACTTATTGGCATAAAGTTATTAAGAGAAACGGGATAGAAGTGTACTTCAGGTTTTCAACCACAAAAGTTATCAAACCAACAAAAAAATATAATACATTTACCCATGAAGAACATGTCAAAGTATGCAACTATAAACCATGGTGACATAGGTTTAGTTAATGATGAGGAAGAAGAGAATGTAAGTTGGATGGTAGAAATCAATGAGCATTGTGCAACAAAACCTTAAAGTCAATAGAGAAAGGATGCCACCCAAAAAAGATTATTAGGATGAAACGCATGACCTATCAACCAGAAGATGTTAAAGAATTCAAGCAGCAAATAGACAAACTTTTAAAGAAAGGTTTAATACAACCTTCTACTTGGCCCCATAGTTCACTCACCTTGATGGTTAGAAATAATGCAGAAATAAAAAACGGAAAAGCTACGATGCTAATAAATTATAAAGTCTTAAACCAAGCTACTAAGTTTGATGGATATTTTCTACCAAACAAAGAGATACTATAGAATAATATTCAAGGAACTAATATATTTAGCAAGTTTGACTATAACTCAAGATATTGGCAAACAAGGATGACAGAAGAATCAATTCCTTTAATAGCCTTTAGTGCACCCCAAGGACATTATGAGTGAAAAGTAATGCCATTTGGGTTATATAATGCCCCACAAATATTCTAAAGAAGGATGGACAATATCTTTATAGAATTTAGTGACTTTTGTGTGGTTTACATAGATGATATATTAGTATTTAGTAAATCCAAGAATGAGCATAGAAGGCATCTAATTATGGTAGTAGAAAAGCTCAAAGATCATGGAATAATTCTATCAAAAAAGAAGATCGAGTTGGAAAAGTTCAAAATAGAGTTCTTAGGCTTAACTTTAGAATAAGGAAAAGTAGAACTCCAGCCTCATATATTAGAAAAGATTCGTCGATTCCTTAATAAAATAGAAGATTAGTAGCAGCTATAAAGAATGCTAGGATGCCTAACTTAAAAAGAAAAATATCTAAAACATCTAGTAAATTTATGGAGTTCATTAAGAAAAATTGAAGAAAGACAGAGAATGGAAGTGGACTGTTGATGATAAAAACTTGATAAAAGAAAGGTTAAAACTCCATTTTGGTCCCTCAACTATTGTACAGACCTTCGATTTGGTCCCTGAACTAAAAAAATCCCTGATTTGGTCCCTACTGTTTACCATTTTGACCTCAATTTGGTCCTTCCGTTAAAAATTGGCTTACGTGTCCCATTACCTAATGGAAAAAGATGACAGCATGGCAAAAAAACAATGATATGGCAAAAAAAAACAATGATATGGCAAAAAAAAAACAATGACATGGCAAAAAAAACCTTAAAATATTTCTTTTTCCCTTTTTTTTTTTCTTCCTTTGATTTTCCTTTTTTTCCCTTTCATCTTCTTCCTTTCCTTTCGCCTTCTGCAAACCCTAACACCTTCTAACATTAAATCAAAAAATAATACAAATCTAGAATCTCCCCAGACCAGTCACCGCCCTAAATTCTTTCTTTCAACCTCCCCAGAAAACCTCAGAAATATCAAGGCATATTTTTCCAAAATTCAAGCTTCTAAACATAAATATTTAAAAAAAAAAAAGAAATCAAACCCAGAAGATCGCTAGGTTCTTGAGAACCCAACAATCTGCTGGGTTCGATAATCATAAGCAGCCATATGGGCAAATTTTTTCCCTCAACCAATTTTTGCCAAATTCTCAATGAGAGCAGCCCACACAAACAAAATATTCATTAGCAAAATAATCAGCTGCAACCCAAAAATATCCCTAAAATTCAAGCTTCTAAACATAAATATTTAAAAAAAATCAAACCTAGCAAATCGCTGGGTTCTCAAGAACCTAGCAGATCGCTAGGAATCGAACCTAGCAGATCGAAGAACCCAGCGATCTGCTGGGTTCTTGAGAACCCAACAAATCACTAGGTTCGATTAATCGAACCCAGCAGATCGCTGGGTTGTCGAGAACCCAGCGGATCTGCTGGGTTTGATTAATTGAAATCGAACCCAGCGATCTGCTAGGCTCTCGACAACCCAGCAAATCGAAGAACCCAACGATCTGCTGGGATCTTGAGAACCCAGCAGATCGCTGGGTTCTCGAGAACCCAGCGGATCGAACCCAGCATATCGCTGGGTTCTCGACAACCCAGCAGATCTGCTGGGTTTCGAAGAGGAGATGATAAATGATGAAAGGAAAGAGATGATGAGGAGATGAGAAAAGGAGAGGATTAAAACCCAAGCCAACAAACAAGGATCCAAGGGAAGAAGATGAACAACGAAAGAGGTTGGAGATGAAAAGTAAGGGGGAAGTAAGGGGCAACGAAAGGAGGAAGGAAAGAAAGTGATGTGCGGTTGAAGATAGGGTAAAAATGTAATTTTATCTTTATAATTTAACATTTAATAATTTTATTTTTATAATTTATTTCATTATCAATCCTATGTGGCAAGGTATTTAAACTGTCACCTTTTTTTCCGTCAAGTAACGGTCCACGTAAGCCAATTTTTAACGGAATGACCAAATCGAGGTTAAAATGGTAAACAGTAGGGACTAACTTAAGGATTTTTTTAGTTCAGGGACCAAATCAGGGGTCTGTACAATAGTTGAGGGACCAAAATGGGATTTTAACCTAAAAGAAATTAAAATCAAGATTAAAAACCTACCAAAATTAAAGATGCCTAATGAAGAGGACTACATGATACTAGAATCAAATGCTTCAAATAACTTCTAGAGTGCAATATTAAAAGCTAGAGAAAAGGATACAAATAATGAAGAACTTTGTGCCTATGTGAGTGGAACCTTCAAACCAGCTAAGAAAAATTATCATAACAATGAAAAACAATTCTTGGCGGTTAAAAAGGGTATAGAGAAGTTTGAAATTTTCTTATCTCCAAAAGAATTTTTAGTGAGAATTGATAATAAGAACTTTTCATCTTTTATAAAAAATAACATTGATAAATGTATGCAGCAAAGAAGGCTATTAAGGTAGCAATTATGTTTTAAGCAATTTCGCTTTAAGGTCGAATACATGAAAGGTGGGAAAAACTATTTTCCAAATGTACTAACTCATGAAATGGCTAGTTCTGTGCAAGAAGTCATGGAAACTTGCAGTTCATCTAGTTCTGACAAAGAACAAATTCATGAGCTAAGAGAAATGGCTAAGGAATCTCTTAACTAGCAAGATAAAGATCCAATATTTCCTTTGTTGTAAGGAATAGAGATGAGATCCCACAATATCATTGCACAAGTAAAAATGCTTATTAGGAGGCTAGCAGAAGAGAAGAAAAGCATCAAAGAAAAATTAGATAAAATTTTAGAAATATTAGATAATAAAATCCTCACAAATGTGCAAAATTGTCAAGATGATATGATAATAAGAGAAATTAAATCACTCTGTGAGAATTTAGATTTCCTTACTAAATACATGGAAGAAAAACCTTCTATTAAAAAATCTAGATATTATCTTGTTGGCCTAATGCCAAAAAAAGGTATGGTTCATATACCGAAGAGAGGTAGTCTTAAAAAATATTGAAGGGTTCATGCCTCAAGACATTCAAGAAAAGATAACAAATATGTAACCAACTATAATGAAAAATTAATTTATAACTCATAGGTATCTTTATGAGGGATCCATAAGTAATTCAGGTGTTGAGAAAATTTAGGAAAGAAATCAAAATTGGTATTTGATAACACCCCCATGCTCACCATATACAGTAGCATGGTTGTTCAAACAAGGTCTACTTAGAAAAATGATCTTCAATGGTAGAGATTAAGTATTTGTTCACATTCTTCCCACAAATAATCAAAGATTCGCTTAGATGAGAATTGAAATTTTGTCAAAATATGAGATTTTGTTTTGAAGTCTACAGTACACCACCAGAATGGGGAGAAGGAATCACTTTCATACCCAGCTTTCATGTAGTTAGACTAAGAAAGAATTATAGATGGAATCTTCCAACACAAAGAAGCAATGGCCTATGAGGAAAAAGAGAGTTTCTCGCTAGAGCAAAGGCCAAAGCAAAAGAAAATGCAGGAGTTCCCAACAAACCATTTAGCAAACTAGAGATTCAAAAATGATGTGGAAAACACAACCCTTGAAATAACAAATCAGTGCAGAAACCACATGCAAAGATATTTCTAATTGGTAAAAGCGATAAACCAAGCTGCAAATGTGGAAGCAAAACTCGCCACAATGTGGGATGAAATGAAGAAGAATCTTTAGCAGCCAAAAAAGAGTCAACATTCAAGACCATGGAGGAAATGATAATAAAGCCCAATAATAAAGAAAATATCTTAGAAGACAACAACTATTATGATAGCTCCTACTGGGGAAATATGATAGATGAGAAGTGATACAACATTAAAAGCATAATGAAAAAATAAAATCCACTCATCAAAAAAAGGACCATTATATAATTATATAACCTTCAAGAAGGTTTGAAGTTTGGATTTGAAATTCAAATAATTGTACTAAGACCTTATCTCTTAGTAAACTATGTGAGAAATCTGAAGTTGAAGTCTACCCATATTGCCTATAAAAAAGGCATGGACTACGTCTTGTAAGGGCGTGGAAGAAATAGAGAATCAAAGAATTGAGCGTGAAAAAGGAGTTTTGAGAGTCCTTAGAGTTTAAGTGTGAAGTGTGTAAAATATTAGGTATGTACTACCTACATTATATAATATAACTGACTGTTTAGTTCTATAAACCCTCTACCAAAATCTTACCAAGCTATTTTCTACTGAAATCTTAAAAAATTATTCAACTCTAAACCTTGTATACGGAACTTGTTGAGCTACTTGTTGCGAAGTTGAAAGCCATGAGAAAGGCGTGTTGGCGTTAGGCTCTTAAAGTAAGGCACAGTAATCTGAGTTGGTGATCTTCAAAGAAGCAACAGACAAAGCAAAGTGGGCTTTAGTTTAGTGGTAAGAACTATCCAAAGAATTATTATATGCATAATTAGAAGTATTGTTAAGTCTTGCTACTATTAATACCTACCATAGATTGTATAGTGAGCAATGTAATCTAAATAGTGAAAAGGGAGACCTAGAAAGTAATTTAATTGAACTAAACATAGAACTAGAAATATTAACCAAGGTACGAATCTATGAATTCCATATCAAAAAGATTGGCAATTACAATTAATGCTTTAGAATTAAATAATAATAGAAAGCTTAACGAAGAGATTGCATCATTAAATAGATTGAGATTTAGATGTCAGCAGAACACTAAAGAGTGGGCTCAATTGGGAAGTGCTGAGAACCTAGAAGAAATAATATTTGAATTAGAATTTATAGACAAATTAACAAAATTATTAGAAGCTACTATCAAAGCTAACGAAACAAAAAGGTTTATCGGTGCACGTAGAAATTAATAGTAATGCAAGCATTTATCTTAGATTATGTAGATGATGTTAGATTCTATAATCACCGGTGTGAATATTATAGAAATAAAATAATAAAAATTTTAGTAGAGATCAATGATATAAAATATCCTGAAAATTGGAAATATCTATTGCATACTTAAAAGAAAATTTAAAAGGATTAAAGTATGCTAACTAAATGTTATTTTTATTAGCAGCATACAGTGTGTTTAGACTGTTCAATCTGTGTAATAATTGAAGTTTATTTGTGTATTTATGTGATAGATAGAGTTTGGATAGAGTTTGATATTAGAGTGTAGAGTATCAAAAACTTTAGGACTTGAGTGCAATATTTAAGGAAGTTAAAGAAGTTGTTAAGAGAAACCCAAAAAAAGTATTTAACAACTAAGAGCTTGTTTCGTATGACTAGAACTCCTGATAAAAATTTTGTTTCAAAAAATCTGTTGTACAAGCCCCCTGTTTTTTAAAAACTGAAGATATTTGGTAAAATGTTTTTACTTAAGAACTTTTAGAATGTAAAGCTCTTTAGTAAATTTTTTACAAAAGACCTTTTAATATTGAAATGACTAAAAAAATATATTTTTTTTTAAAGAAACATTGTTTCTCTCTTTTATTTTTACATTTTTATAGAGCTTCAATTCTTTATTAATTTAATTGTGTAAAAGTTGCTGATTACAAATTAATTTTTTATATTTATAAAACATAAATACTAGTAAATAATTTTAATATTGATACATAGATAAATGCTTATATTTTAATATTAAAAAATAAGACATGCTACATTTAAGTTTTATAAATAAAATAATAAAATTAAAAATTAACAATAACAATCATCTTGACTAACCTTTCATAAAAGATAGAACCACGAAATCTCAAAATGAAGTCATGCTATGATCCTTCATTGTGCAAGTGAAATTATTTTGGGAAATTCTTATATATTTGAAATGATTTTATCCTTCAAATAATATCTACACAACATAAACTTGACATTTGAAATGATTTTATCCTTTAAATAATATCTATACAAACATAAATTTGATAGTATCAATAACAGTAACAATAACAATCTTTACACAAGCTTACTGAATTGAATTTTACTACTTAAATGGCTTGCTCAAGATAAGTAATTTAAACTGTAGCATGAGAACATTCACTTTATTTCCCCATTTTCTACCCCCACCTCTTTCTGTCTGAGACTTTCCAGAGCCAAAAGAGAACACTACCATCAAGAACAATAGGCCCCCAAGTGTTTGTACTATTTTTTCATGGAACAGTGATATGGTATCCAGTGTTCTTCACAGATTTGGTTGGGAAAAATTAAAAATGGGTCCACCTCTGCTTTTACCCAAAAGCGTGGCTGATGCAGGCTTCAAGGATGATAGAACAGCAAAAATCAAAGCAGGCTTCTAGGCTAATAAAACAGCAGAAATCAAATAATAGGCCATCAAGATATATTCTCTCATGGAATTGTCAAAACTGACAAAGCAACAAGATTTGCTAGCCAATATACATCATTTACAAAGAAAAGCTACAGCTGGTTACTACTAATAATAAAGAGGCAAGTTGAGAGTAAAAAAAAAAAAAAAAAAGCTAACAAAGGCATTTTGCAATAGCAAAGGCATAAACACAATCAACAGACATGCATAAGAGGCAGTGAACAACATAAAGAAGCCAAACTGAGATAAATCAAGCTCCCCATCACACTCAACAACCAAAAACAGAGCAGAAAATAATGGAACTAGAGAAACTTTAAAATAATAATTAAGCAAAAAACATCAACGCAATATAAAGTAAGCAATCAGGTAAAAGGAAACATAAATATCAGAAATTTGTTACCCTTTTTTTTTTTTCCTCCAGAGATAACAAGGGATGGAATTGCAATTTGGAGCAAAAAGCTAGGGTTTTTTAGGTACTGCACACCAAGGAAAGGAGGTTAACATGTCTCGCCAAAGTCAAACCTTTAGCGTCAATTCCAAACTGGGTTGCTTTTCATACCCAAATCCCATTACCATACTCCATACCTGATTCGAGTGAGAGGAGAGACTCGATAGATACAAAGCAAAGACTTCGACTTTACAGGAGGAAAATGGGTATGTTGAATTCATTTGTTGGTAGGAAGGAGAAATCAATATAAAAATCAAGAACAAGTATCGAGCTAGATAACTCAATAGAAACCCAAACAGTAGCAGTAGAAGTTAAATAAATATCATCACCTCCTCTGAAAGTTCAATTTTCCAACACAAAATGCAAAAAGAAAAGCATAAGCCAGCGGTAATAGTATGAGAACAAGTGCAGTTAGTGGCAACTGATCATGCTAAAACCCGAAATAATCTTTAAAAAATGAAGCTACTGATTTAAATACTACGAAAACTCACAGGCAACAGAACAAGCTCGGCAACCTTTTCTGCATCCTCCTCGATGGCCCTTAGAGCACGCGCAAATGTTCCTCTCTTTATCCGGCATCACCGGTAACTGGCAAATCCCAATCTTGAACTGCAACAAAAACAGAAAGACGAAAAACCCAAAACTCAAAATCTCAACTTGTAATGAAATTATACAATAGAATGAGAAAAACAAGTGAAAAGAACGGCAGGCGGGGCCCCAACTTGCTCCGCCTTGAAGGACAGAAAGCAGGAAGAAAACCAAGAAATCAGCATGGAAATTGATGGATTTAATCCTAATTATCTCAAAGTTTATGTTTAACAAAGCTGAAATCCAACACATAAATGAAAATAAAGCAAAACCCATGCTTTCTAGAAATGAAAAAAGGGGAAAAAAAGAAACAGTAATAAACCACTGGATCTGGCGCTTAGCCGTTGAAGATTAGAGGCTACACCATTGGATCTGGGATGAGGAGGATGAGGATGTCTGAGCTTGAATAGAGCAGCAAGATCGGGAAAAGGGAAATCTACTATAGGGTGAGAATGAAGAAGAAAAGAGACCAGAACGAGACGGAAGGAAATTCCATGCTAACCAGAGCAGTCCGAAGTAGCGACGGCAAAGAATTTGTTCGAAGAGGAGATCGGCAGATTGAGAAGAAGGGAAAATGAAAAAAATTAGGGATTAGTGTTTAAAAAAAAAAAAAGCACCTGAAAGTGTCCTTCGGACACCTTGAAGTTGCAGTAACCCCTCTCCCTCCACCAGGGTTGGAAATTCGAATTCCACCATTAACACTCTGTTTAAAAATAATAATAATAATAATATATATAGGTGGTTTAACTGTTAATTTGTTAAAATACGAGGGCAAAATAAGAATAACCAGTAAATTTCATTCAAGACCAGCAAGGCACCCCCAAAAGCACAAATTTCACGCTCCTCTGATTTTCGAAAGTCAGAAGCCAAAATCAACTTCTCATGGATGGTAAGTTAAAGGGTTAAAATCCTTGCCTTGTATTGTAACTTGAAGGGCTAAAAATCTTAAGGATGTAAAGTTTATGGGCTTTTTAAAGGTATAAGCCAAATTCATACAATTTTCTCAAATATGGTTTCCTTCAATAGATTTCTTGAATCAAGATACACAAGGAGCTTTCTGTTCGAGTTATTGCAAAACGTACTCTAAAAAAATTTTACAATGTGGAGGACGCTTTTTGGGAGTTTGATGACAACAAGACGAAGAGAACAAGAATCTGATGATACAAACTTTTCTGATAAGCAGAGTTCCATAGATAGTAACAGAATACAATTTTGGGATTTTGTCATGTAAGTTTTTTTCCTTAAGCTCAAAACAAGTGTAATTGTAGTTTACATGATTTATGCACCTTGAAGTGATTTCTCAAACTCTTGCAATTGTGAAAGAAAACCAGATTTTGGTGCTGCTTGTGGTCGTTTGCTCTTAACATATTCCAACGCTTGTGATGGGCTCATACCACGTTTCTTCATAAGATATGCAACAACTATGGTCACACTGCATGGCACAGCAAGTGGAATAAACAGTTTTCAAGATTAACAATTCAAAGTAGTAGTTTACAGTTAGGAATGAATATTCCTTCAAACAAACTTGCCAAGAAACAAAACTTTGTTTTGCTTTTCGATAAACTTTCAAAGAAAATGCAACAGTTTACCAAAGTCCCATATGGTTTAAAAATAGAAATGCCTAGAGGATCAAGTCGATCAGGAGTTCTAATAGACCAGATGTATGAACCAAAATTATTCATAAGCCATTCAAATAATTAGAGTTCCAAGAGATTAGTGTCCAGAATGAATGCCAGATTCAGGAAAGAGGCATAAATACTAGTCAAGATAAACAAAAAGATCGGCCGTATGTTCAGCATGTCAAACGCACATTATGAGTGAATGTCATGGTAGAGCTCTTTTTCGCTGTAACTGAAAACAGACTCCTTAAAACAAGTAACCCAGTCACTTAGATGGGAAAGGAAAACAATTACCTCCTCGACCTTCCGACAAAGCAATGAACAAGTACACCACTACCCCGTTGTTTGGCTTCATCGATGAAATCAAAGCACTCATCGAAGTACTGAGTTATATTTGTATCTTATTTGTCCAAGACTACCTCAATTTACAGAGAGAAAAATAGAGTTATTGTTAATGCTTCTTCAAGATTCTCAATGTGTTAAAAAAACTCGAACAGCCCTTTCATCAATGAGTAAATATGGCCTTATTATGTGAGCAGAAGCCACAGGGTTCCACTTTAGAGAACTTAGATTAGGTGAGTCATGTATGAGATAGGAAATTGATACTAGTTCATATGGATCCAGTTGAATGCATGTTTTGGCAAAATTGATTATGCATGAGAAACAGATGGCTAAAGGTACTAATAAGCTATAGTGATACTGACTCTTGTTGTTAACATTCTCACATATTACAAAGAGCAACTAGCTGCCCAGGAGCAAAAGAGCTGAAATAGACTACCATCTGAAGAACGCCATCGCAAAGACGAGGAAAGACAATGCTTCAGAAGCACGGTTTCAAATGTTCAAAAGACGTTATTCTAAATAGAAAATCAAGTTCACATCATTAAAAGAGCAATTCCATCTACCTGGAATGACTTTGTACACAAAGTCATTTGTATGTGCAGGTCTCAGTGAACTAGCGACAGTTAAAACATGGGTGATGTTAGAACTCTTCAGTGCATTCTTGTTGTTAGCAGCTCCAATTGAGCCCAAAAAAAGACCCTGAGAAATTGAAAAAGAGAAAAACCAAAAGGATTTCAGGAGAAAATCAGGCTATTATGAAAAATAATCTCATAAAAAGGGTTCTTGCCCACTACCACCTCTTCAATTTGGCAAGGAACATTGTCCTCTTTGAAGAATCGTGTTACATTTATAACTCGCAAAAGAGCTGAAATTTGATTCCTAAAAGAATCATCACTTTGTTCCATCATGAAAATTGAGAAACTTGAAGTAGGAGAAGAGGGTTTAATTTCAATTCGATTAATGTAAGCACTCTCCTGCATCCTTCTTCTTGGATTTGCGTTTGTTTCCCGAAGAAACTGCGCAGAGATAAGAAAAGAAAAAGTGGGTAGGTTTCTGTTCAATTTGATAAATGTATTGCAGTTTGATGAAAATTCTCCTTCTTGACTCTGTATTTCGTGGGAGGAGAAGAAAAATGGTTGAGCTCAATTGGATAAAGATAGGAAAAGATTGTAGCGTTGGTTTTCTTATTGATTTTGTTAAGGGTTTTGCCTTTGTTGAAATGCCTGCAAATTATGACTATTTCTATTGGGGTTTAATCTTGCTGAGATAGATTTTGTTTCCAGCAATTCAACATGGAGGATAATAACTCTCCAAGAATAAGGATAATAACTCTCCAAGAATAAGAGACGTCGCGTTAGAAAACAGATAAGAACTCTTCATGAAGAAACTGAACTGCTGCTCAGAATTTTTCGATTTCAAACCCTTCAAAGAGCACTTCAAGGCCAAGCAATCTCTTTCTGACATCAGACAGAGCGGAGTTGCCTCCGCAGGAATACTTGCTAAGATTGAAACAGTATTTAAAAGGGATGGTATGCTTAAAGAAATGGGAGATTATGTTCTTACTCTTGAATCTCTCCCGGATGACGCAGTCGGTAAAATCATGAAGATGCTCCGTTCTAACCTTTTCAGGCCATTTCCCTCTCGTACTGCCGTTGTTTCTAAGACAGAGAATAAAAATCTATATGACACTGGAGAGAAAATCCCACTGGTAGAAGCGGCCTGGGTCCATCTGAGAAACTTTTATGAATTCCTCCAAATAATTGTTGATGCTGGGTTGTTACGCGAGGAACATATTGATGATAGGTTTATTACTTGGTTTTTTAATACTGCCGTGCTAGCAGATGACAACAGAGAAGCTTGCTTTGTGGCAGACCTTCTACCAACTTTCTGGGCAAAATTCCCCAAGATACGGCAATCAATTTGGAGGACTGTGCGGAGTAATCTGTCTCGTTTTGTCAGCCCGTGCAGGAAGAGCTGCATACCAAGTGCGGTAGGCAATCAGTTGCAGTTTGTTAGCAATCGGATTCCTGAATGGCCATTGCCATTGCGAGAAGAGCAGACACACTTTCTCCGGCTGGTTCTGATACCCATGCACAGAATCAAGGCTTACCCCATCTATTCTTCCTGGTTACAACTGTGTTTAGTAAGGTTCCTGGAGAAGGAAGGCTCTCTGGTCAATTTGATTTTTGAGGGTATTCTGAGTGGGGATCATACTTGTGAGTCTTCTCTACTCAATGAAATCAAAGCCCTGATGGCGATTGGTAACATAAATGAAATCAGCCAATCCAATGCTGAACTTCTGTTTGGATGCATTGCGAAGACTTTGCGATCTTCTGACAATAAAGTGGTGAGAAAAGGACTTGATATAGCTTCCTCTAATAGATTTCTTGAACTTACCGAGATACACAGGGAGCTTTCATTACCTGTCATAAGGATGGGGCTGCAATGTGCAATAGAGAACAATTCTGTTCGAGCTGCTGCAAGACATATTCTGGAAAGATTTTACAATGTTTAGGACGCTTTTTGAATGTTTGATGACAACAAGACCAAGAGAACAAGAATCTGACGATACAAACTTTCTGATAAGCACAGAGTTCCATTGATACTAACAGAGTGCAATTTTGGGATTTTGTCATGTAGAATTTTTTCCTTAAGACTCAAGACTAAGACAAGTGTAATTACAGTTTACATGGTTTATGCACCTTGAAGTGATTTCTCGAACTCTTGCAATTGTGAAAGAAAACCTGAGTTTGGTGCTGCTTGTGGTCGTTTGCTCTTAACATATTCCAACGCTTGTGATGGGCCCATACCACGTTTCTTCATAAGATATGCAACAACTATGGTCACACTGCATGGCACAGCAAGTGGAATAAACAGTTTTTAAGACTAACAATTCAAAG
>BPVZ01000129.1:287871-307709 GCA_020521535.1 Rubroshorea leprosula | reverse complement strand
AATCATCTCTTATTTTTTATCTCATCATACTCGCACATCATGTAACTTAAATTTAAGACTTATTATTTTCAGTGAAAAAAGATAATTACTAAACTGCATAAATCATTAATAATTATTATATTTTTTAATTTCTTTAAACACAAAAATATAAAATTTTAGAAAATAATATAATATAATAATATAATAAATAATTATACTAAAAAAATATAACATTAATTATTTAAAACGTGAAAAAATTCCTATCATGAAAATAACCCCTCCCGATTTTTCTCCGCACGGCAAACGGATAAGATTTTACTAATTTGCTTCTCATTCTCCGCATCCGTGAAATTCCTCCTCATACGCGTCAATGGTACAGTACTACAAGGGAAAAGTTGTTTGTAGTCAATTTCTTTTACTAAAAATTTGTACTCCATTATGACTACTCCATCCAATTCTATTCGGAGTAGTTTTAATTCTATAAATATTCCTACTATTTAATATCATCATTAAAATTAAGAATTTTAACCCCTTTTTTCTTTTTTTTTTTTCTAATTTAGCCGTCTTAATTTAACTTATTATTCCAACTTGATTTATTTAATGTTTTAATATTGTAAATGAAAATTTATTTTATTATTCAAGACTAGAATAGATTATAACAGATTATAAAATAAGATCTTATTGTAAATAAATTTTTTGATATGTAATTATAAATTATATAAGAGGATAATTTTTTCTTTTCTTAAATTCTTTTTTATTTATCTTAATATTTCGCATCTAAGTTCCTCAAATTACAGTCGTAAGTTATTAACTAGTTGATTTACCTCCTTAATGCATCTAAATGAATAGTAGTAATTATAAACTATTTCTTATATAAATCTTTTTTATTATCCTTTATTTATCAACCTAATTTTCCTTGGTTTAAGTCCTTGAGAATAATACTAGGTTTTTAATTAAAAATTTATCATAAATTACTTGTCATTCTTTGAAATTGAAAGATAAATAATTATTTAGTGTATATTTAGGTTGAAAAAAAATAGAAATAAAGAGAATTGCTTCCTCAACATCTTTCCATTCCCCTTCCTCATTTAGATAAAAATAAATTAATTAAAAGAAAAAAATTAATGCAAAAGACTTCATTCCCCTTCTCTCCTCTCTACTTCGATTTTCTTTTTTTGATACATTGAAATGGACTATACAAGAGGGATAGCACTCTCATTTCCCTAAATCTCTTTTTGTTTGAGTCAAAGTTTAAATTTAAAATCTTAAATTTTTACTCATTGAATCACCTCGTTAAGTTGCCACTTCAATTTTTTTGGTAATCAAATAAGAGATTTTTTCTTGACTCATCAATTTCCCTCAATTCAAACATACTATTAAATAAATATTATATTTAAGCTTCAATTTTAATATAAAGGAATAATATTTATTCGTCTTATATTCTAAAGATTAGAAAAAATATTATTTCAAAATTACATCATTTTAATAAATATTTATTAAAAAAATTAAAATATTTTATTTTTAAAGCATAAATTAAAATATTTTTTATCATTTTTTTTTCTAATTTTTTAAAAATAAGACGGATAAACACTAATCCTTAGTATAAATACTAGATATGATACCAACAAACTTTCCATTTACTTTATTACCTCAAATTTCCTTTTTTATTTTATCTATTTCTGGAGATTTTCTTCTGGCCTATTAAACAAAAAGGCAAAAATGCCCCTCATATTTCTTTATAAATGGTACCATCCGCCGGTTTCCTTCCCACGTCCGAGCTCGGAGCTTTCTTGCAAAACCCAGCAGAACCGAGAATCTGCAAATAGAGATCCAAATTGGATTTCTTTTCTTCTTTTTCTTTTTTCTTTAAAAGTCATTTATTAAGAGTTTAGAGAGAAAATGTTGGGAGTGTTCAGCAGCTCGATAGTGTCGCCGCCGGAGGAGCTGGTTGCAGCCGGATGCCGGACTCCATCGCCAAAAATCACGTCGACGGCCCTCTTGAACCGCTTCCTTGAGACCAGAGCCTCCTCTGTGTCTGTAAAAGTCGGAGACGATGTCCATCTGGCTTACACTCACCACAACGAGTCCGCCTTACGCCCCAGGTAATTAAATTTCTCTCTCTTTTTTTTTTTTGTTTTTTGTTTGATCGGACGGTGAACTACTAAATTAAACATAAAAACTTTAAATCCATATTCCCCTATACGATGTTGTAAGTGTATTTGCAGTTTCATTTTGTTAAATTTATTCCGTTCTGTGTTGGAATTTATCGGAGGACTGTCCTGAGAAGTCGGCAACCGGACCCCCGATGATTAACTCGCCGTCGTTGTGGTCGTAGATGAAAAAAAGACGTGCTATCTCCTAGTAAATGTTTCTTGGAACTCTCTGGTCATAGGATTCTGCAACCTTTCGTGTTTCTTTTTTTTTGTTTTTTTACTCTGAGCCGGTGCCGTAATCAAAAGGGATCATTGATGATCTGCCGGAAATTTTTTTTATTATTTTTTATTTTTTCTGATTGGTTGCTTAACATCGACAATCCTCTATTATTTTTTATCACGGACATTTTCGCCATTTTATAGGATTTAAATTTATAATTTTTTATTTTTAATTAAAAATAAATATTATTTAAATTATTTAAATCGTTGATGTTTGAGAAATAATTAGATTCATTGGATTAATTATTTCATGTTTATCAGCCGGCCTCAAAAATATTACGAGAAGAGCATGTTAAAGGCACGCTTATTTTAATAAAATATTTTAAAATTTTAAAACACTCTTCTTTTTATTAAAAATAAGTTATTTTAATTTTGTTAATAAAAATATATTAAAATGATATAATTGTATAATTTTTTCTTCTTAAGTTTTCTTAAGAATTAATTAATAAATATTTTTTTATATGATATAATAAATTTATAAAAAATTATTGTTTATCCGTCTTATTTTTTAAAAATTAAAAAATATATATTTTAAAATTTTTTTTTTATGAAACATCACCAAAATGATAAAAAATATTTTAATTTGTATTTTAAAAATAAAGTATTTTAATTTTTTTAATAAAAATTTATTAAAATGATATAATTTTTAAATAATTTTTTTTTAATTTATAAAAAGTAAGACAGATAGATATTATTTTTAATTTATAATTATAATGTATTATTAAATAATTTTTTTAAAAAATTTTATATAATATTATATGTTATTATTTATTTAATAATATATTAAAATTATAAATTTACATTATTATAATTATGTGTTGACAAAAAGAATTCACATGATTTTTGGGGGGGCCATCTAGGATTCAGTGCATCATGCATGTTGACACTTAGCCACTTTGCACCGCTCTTGTTATATCTTACGCACACGTGGCAACACAACACTTTGACCGTATTATTTCTCTTATGTTTTAAAATAATTATTTTTTACTTTAAATTTATTTTAAATTAATTATTATTTTTTTATTATAAATAACCTAAATAACTTAGTATTTTAAAAAAAAAAAATAAGAAATTTTGAATTCGAATTGCATGACATGCGAATAGAATGAAATGAAAGATGAGAGATGATTGCTTTTCATTATATAATTAAAATAAATATATATTATTGTTTTATTTTTTAAAGTAAGCAAATACATAATATTTTTTTCTTACTTCAATATTATCAGAATTTTTCATTTTAATTAACCATCTAATTAAAATATTTTATTTTATTTTATTTTAAAAATATTATAAATAAAAATAAAAATTATCCACAAATATTTAATTTAAGAAAAAAAAATACCCTACATTTATTATTGTAGGAGAGAGGGAGTATTTGCTAAATCGTCCGACGTGTGCCACTGTTTGGGCCCTTTGGGGATTGCAGGTCGGGTCTACCCAGTTGGGTCAGGTTATAACTGTTTGGATAATTATTTTTTCTTAATTAATTTTCCTGATTATTCTTTTAGAAAATAAAAAATAATATAAAATACTTGTTGTTGTGAGGTTTTCATTCGAGAATTAATTATTGGCTCATTGCTTGTCAATTAATAAATCTATTATTTTATTTAGCTTATAAATAAATATTTACATCTACTTCTACCAACTCAATCTTCAAATTTAAGTAAATTTTTTTATGGTCTTCAATTTTAAGTCCTTCAAGGTTAATTGCTGAAGTTTTTTATCTTGGTTCTTTTTTTTTTCTTCTTCTCTTTTTATTTTTTCTTTTTGAACAAAAGGTAAATATATAAACCAAAAAATATAAAGACAAAATTTAAAAATTCTATTAATTTTTAATAAAGCACTCATAATTTCATTGAAAATGATTGAACCTCCTTTATGAAGACAGAATTATCTTAGAACCTATTCATGTCCATGCTCTCACATCTCTTAATGGAACAATTTAATGAGAACAATTTGTTCAGTTCGATAATGGAAATGAGTGATTATAAATGGAAGTGGAAGTATATATATATTTTTTAAGCCTTAATTAATTGTCTGTCCTTTTCAATTTGGTATTTATCTTAGCTTGAATGATTGATAGAAATTAAGTCATGTGTTGTTTAGCGAAGGTTGAATAGTTAGTAAATAAGTGTTATTTTATAAGTTAAATTTAAATTATAAATTTTAATAATAGTATTTCAAAGAATTAATTTTTTAAATATATTAAATTAATATAAAAATATATTTTTAAAATTATTTTAAAAAGTTAATTTTAAACTGTATAAAAATTGACTAAGAAACACATGGGAGGAAATATAGAAGAAATTGTCATATATTGTGGGAGGAAGAAATAGGAATATGATTTGATTGTGGAGCAGCTCTATGATGCCTAACTTTGAAATTTGCTACTTGACTTTTAATTGCACTTGGCTTTAATAAAGAAGACACTATAGTTTTTTTTTCTTAGTGGATTTCACTATCAACGATTTTGGACTTTCTTCTGGGTTTGAAATTAGACTGTGACCGAGGAAGATGAACCTGAGAAAGGATAAGGATCATGTAGCTTTGGACATATATCACATGAGGTCCCCAAGCTAGGGCTGGTAGATGTGAGGGGATATAAATGGTAGAAAAAGATACATGGACCATGCTTTTTCCTGATGATAAGATTAAGACTTATACATTAGGGGTGGCGATTTATCTCAACCCCTGCAGGATTCTGCAAGGATCCCCATCATGGGGACGGGACATGGAGAAATATTTTTTCTCGTGGAGCAAAGACAAGGGCATTTCGTGGGGAATTTTCCCTTTTTTACAAAAAAAATTAAAAAAATATGTAAATTAAATTTATCTTAAATTTAATTCAACTTTCAAACCCAAATCTAATTCAATAAAAATTAAACTTAACTAAATTTTACCTAATCTATCATTAATCTTTTAATTATTTATGTTGAATTGATCTTTATTTATATTTGAATAATTTATATTTGATTTTATATTTAAAGAATTTTAATTAATTGTACTTAAATTTTTAAAATTTTATTCATTATAATTAAATATTAATTAATTGTATATAAAAAATTATATTTTGATATTAATTGATGAAAATAGGGATCCTTGTTCTCTGTAAGGAATGAGGATGAGGGGCAAAATCTACTCCCCGTTAAAAATCTTCGCAAGTATCCTCGCCATTCGCGGGGATGAGAATAGGAATGAGGAGGGATTCTCCAGCCCTGTAAAACCTGTTGGCATCCCTACTCTACATGGCTTCATCCTCTCTTCTACAAAATAGAAGTAATAACTTTTACCATAACTTATAATTGTGAACTTATAAATAATTTCAGCCCCATGTATTGTTAATTAGTTTTACGTTAATGTTTTAACATTATTAACATACTTGATAACAATTGATTAATTATTGATATCGAAATTTGAACTGGAAATGGCAGATCATTTGCAGTGAAGGATGAGATCTTCTGCTTGTTTGAGGGAGCACTTGACAACTTGGGAAGTCTGAGGCAGCAATATGGACTTGCTAAGTCAGCAAATGAGGTGATTTTGGTCATTGAGGCTTACAAGGCTCTCCGTGACCGTGCACCATACCCTCCCAGCCATATGGTTGGCCATCTAGAAGGAAATTTCGCTTTCATTGTCTATGACAAGGTCACTTCCACCTTGTTTGTGGCTTCTGTAAGTTATTTGCCTCACCAACAAAATGTTTTTGCTGAAGCTCAAGTACTCGGTTGGTATCTGACAGCAATTTGGATCTTGTTAACGACAGGATCAATATGGCAAGGTCCCTCTCTCTTGGGGAATCACTGCTGATGGATATGTGGCCTTTGCTGATGATGCTGAATTACTCAAAGGAGCCTGTGGCAAGTCCCTTGCTTCTTTCCCTCAAGGTGGGTGCATTAAAAAATATGCACAAGTAAATGATTGTTGCATATGACAAAAAATAAAATCAGGAGTGAGATAGGCATGGATGGTTACCTCATTGCTTACATGTTTAGTGGGGCTATTCTTTTCTATAGGTTGTTTCTTCTCCACTGCGGTTGGAGAACTAAGGAGCTTTGAGAATCCCAAGAACAAGATCACTGCAGTTCCAGCCAGTGAGGAGGAGATATGGGGTGCTACGTTTAAGGTAAGATGATTTTTTTACTGCTAATTTGCATAAAAACCGTATTATTTATATCAGTGTGCGGTGTATACTAAGTAGGATTGAAATTGGTGAAACTAGAGATTCTAGAAGTCTTCACCAAGGCAAAATATTTTATAACCAATTGTCAATTCCAAAGGTTTAGGTACTTGGTTTAGTGTAAAGTAAGAAACAAAGTAGCAGCAGGCATGAATGTTGTTGCTCTTTGTTTTGTCATGTTTTTGGTGGCAAGGCACCATCAACTGTCCATTTCAAGATTTCAACCACCTCTAAAGAATTCACTTCAAGCCACATATTATCTGTCTTATTATTGCTGAATTGTGTTGCCTTTCTTTGGTGGTTTTGGAATTTTCAGGTGGAAGGGCCAGCACTTTTTGCAGCCACAAAGTAGATCTTTCTTCTCCTCCTTGTATCTCGAAACCCATCCACAGAATGAAAGAGGTTTTAAGTGGTTGCAAATGCAGGGGAACCAATGTGAATATCTGAATGAGTATGTAACTGTTTGTAGAATGGACAAATGAAAAAAAAAAAAAGCAGCAACTTGGTTTTGTAGATACCTTTATGTTTTTAGGAAACTTGTTGTCAGAATAAGTCTGTGATCTTTTCTTCATCCATTGTGCAGCTCCAACTTCTAGTTTAATGAAAGTTGTCTCAGCGTCTGAAATCTGTTATAATGAAATCCCTTTATTCCTTGATTTTACAATTAAAACATGTTGATTCCTCATTTTTCAGTTGAGCTAAACACATACCCTTCACGATCAATTAGGACATAACTATCATGAAATCCCTTAAATCCATGATTTTACAAGAAAAACATGTTGCCAACAACCTAAGTAACGACTTAAGTAGTTCAGTGATTACTTCTTTCCGCTGGAAGTAAGAGGTTTTAAGTTTGAGTTGCATGACATGCTGGTAGAGTGAGATAAAGGATGAGAGATGGTTGACTCTCATTATGCAATTAAGATTAAAAGAGAAAAAAAACCAACATGTTGATTTTGCATTAGCAGCTGAGCTAAACATGTATCTTTTGTGTGCCAAAGGATCATGACTTTATTTAGCCAGCAGTTGATACATTAACTATTGGGAACCTACTTATCATCTCTGATCATTTTTATTTATTCAAGTAAAAATTAGGGAATCAAAAACTAATTCAGCCTCCTTTTGGCTTTTGCTGTTGCTGGGTAAGCTGTTGCCCCTCTTGCTACACATCAACAAAGCCCAAGGGCGGATCACGTCCAAAGGAAATAGTTCAAAAGGGAAAGCCAATGGAATCAATATGAAATGGTTCTGGATCCAATTGTAAAAATTAAAGTTTTGAGGACCTACATTGTATATAATGTTTAAAAACTTTGAATTACTAAACTGATAATTGTTTAATTAAGTGAATATCTACAAATTATAAAGCATTGATTATGATTAAGTGCGAAAGATTTAATCACATGCAATGTTAATCAATTAGTAATTCTTAATATACAAAGAAATTAAATGAATTAGCATTTCTTCATAAAAAAATGAAAAAGTAATTAGCATTTATATTTCTAACGAAATTAATAAGCTGCATGGTTTCAAAAAGATCAGTTAAACTAAATTAGTTGAGGGTTTAATTGACTTGACTAAAATTCTTCAAGGACTTAACTACAAACTTTTAAAACCACAAAAAATTAAGAATTGAATTCTAAATATGTAGTTAAGAGTATAGGAAACCGAGGTTGAGTACAAGGGTGAGAAAGGCTAACTTTGTTGAGGATTGAAATTCTTCTTTTCTTGAATCTTTTAAAATAATATTTTCTTCTCATTAATTAATGGTATCTAATACGAACAGTTATTTCACTCATTGATAGAAAATAAATATTTTTTATTAATTTCATAAAAATTATTAGTTATACTAATTATTTATTGTTTAATATGAAAAAAAGAGTGGGAGAGGATGTACTTAGACAATGTCCCAAAAAAAAAAAATCCTTGTTAAAGGAGTATGTAATTAGGGGTTAAATAATGGGCAAAATAGTGAGAGAAAAAAAGTTAGGTCAACCCCTAGTAAAGTATTTAGAAGACTAAAGTGGCACTTCTCTATTTATACCAACTCATCTTCTACTCCATCCTTCTTAATTTTAGCTAATCTCTCCTTAAACCTCTGCAACTGTAAGTAATTCCACCTTAATCTCCTCTTATCTCCTCCATAATTTTTACTGTCCTTTTTTCCTTTTTTTCTTTTTTTAAATAACTCTGAAGTTTAACTTAATCCACCAATCGTTTTCCTTTCCTTTTGGTTTTCAGGTTTTCAGAAAAGTGATAAAAAAGGAAACAGAGCGGGGAAGCAAGGTATGTAGCTTCTGGTGATAAATTCCAAAGAATTGAACTGAGTATTTTACTGGGGAAATTTCAATTTTTTTTCTAATATTTTTGATCTAATATTTTTGTTGTGTTAATTTTGGGATGAATTATGTATTTTTTATATAATTTTTTTGTTTGGTATATCTGATATGAGTGAGTTAACAAATGACTTCTCGTTATCGAATCTTTCGTTATCGAATCTCTCTTTTTTTTTAAATCGAATATGAGATTTTTAACTTGAAGCATATCTCTTATTAGTTAAAACATTCTAAAGTCATTATATTCTATATGATTATTAAAGCTCTTGTTGATCTTTGTTAAAGCTCATAAATCTATTCCTTCTCCTTTAAACACAGTTTAATATGTGATTAGTTCTTATATTTGGTAGTGATTTGTTTTAAAAACCGAAGCTCTTCTATTTAATTGAAAGTATGCATAAGTTATTGATAATTTTCACTGCTAATATCTACTCATAATAGCTTTGGAAGTTCTGCCTTCATCAACTTCTAAAGTTGTCTGTTTATTCATTTCAATTTTGTATTGATTAACTTAAAAAATTTTATTCAGTCTGGACTGGCTAATTTAAAGACCAGTGATAGACCATTTTGTGCCAGTCCGGACTGATTTTCTGCGATCTGCTAATTAATTGGTCTTCTTTCCACTAATGGTTTTCAAGCAGTTCACCTTCCTAGAAAGGTTAGGTTCTTCAAATCTACTTTCTATGGCTCAGCAAGGGCATGAGCAGACCTCAGCTACAGGTGTGGTTGGTGGTGCAACCCCTCACCCATATGGGGTGAACCCCTACCAACATAACCAGATGATGGGAATAACAGCACCCAGGTTTGCTGGCTCAATCCAATCTCCTACCCATCCTGCAGCTCTCTCTGCCCCTTCATCTCAGCTTGCTCAACACCCGCTTGCCTATCAGCACATCCACCAACAACAGCAACAACAACTGCAGCAACAGCTCCAGCAGTTTTGGACAAATCAGTGTCAAGAAATAGAGCATGTCACAGATTTTAAAAACCATAATCTCCCACTAGCTAGGATTAAGAAGATTATGAAGGCAGATGAGGATGTAAGAATGATATCAGCTGAAGCTCCAATAGTTTTCGCCAGGGCATGTGAGATGTTCATTCTAGAGTTGACACTGCGGTCATGGAATCATACTGAGGAGAATAAGAGGAGGACCCTTCAGAAGAATGATATTGCAGCTGCAATCACCAGGACAGAAACCTTTGATTTCTTGGTTGACATTGTCCCGAGAGAGGATTTGAAAGACGAGATGCTAGTCCCGAGGGGTGCAGGTTCTGGTGATGGTATTCCTTACTATTACATGCCACCTCAACTTGCTCCTCGGGTTGGACCTGCTGGTATGAGTGTTGCAGACCAAACCCTTTACGGTCAGCAGCCTCGCCCTTATGTGGCTCATCAAATGTGGCCACAGCAGCAGCAACAGCAGCCACCTGACCATTACAAATCATAGCTAGTGAATTGCATTAGAATCAACTGCTTTTTCTTTTATCGCATAAACGTTGAAACTTGCTATTAGGCTCTGTAATTTCATAAAAGATGGGATTTGGCGGCATGTTTTCATTCTTAACCTCCCATCATATGTTGGTATGAAACTTTGTGGTATTCTCATTTCATTCTCCGAGTCTGGACTAGAATTGAGAATTATCATTTTAACATTCCGACCTTCGTTGTATTATCAATTTGATAAATATTCTACAAAATGTCTTCTTATATAACTGCATTAAGTTTCTCTTTGTTACTATTTATGGGGAATTATATAGAAAGAAAATGCATAAAAAAAAAAAAAAAAAAAAGGGAAGAAGAAGAAGAAAAAACCCTGGAAACAAGAAGTCTATTTTATTAATCAAAACTCTCCCACTTATGACATGTTATACATTTCACATAAAACCAAAGAGATTATTAGTTCTTAAGATGAGCAGTCCAGGAACAAACTTTTACTGAAACGATATTTATTTATTTTGCGTCTTTGGAGATTCACAAAACTAGGAGGCTGGACAGATATCCTCCAAACTGCAATAATCAAAGCAATTGGTTAGATTTACACCTTTATTTACAACTTCATTATCAGTTTTCTTACAGGAAACGTACCTTCTCCCTAAGTATTCGATGATATCAGTGGTGAGGGTTGATCTTTTCTTATTTTCAAACGCCAGGGATGCAGCCTTCCTCAGTAGGGCAGAGCCAGCAATGCAACCCAACATCGTTGGATTTGTTGGACTGCAATGATCATAAATAAATATACTAGGGAGAGAAGCAACGCAAATATTGGAGACAAGATTGACAAACCAAAAAGAGAGATAGATAAAATTAGCGTTTACTACCTAATGGTGAAATTTCCTTCAGTGGCTGAGATTAGTTGGCGTGCCCAAGATAAAAATACTGCAACACTGGTATGAAACCCATTACATAGATTCAATCAGTCCATGAGAATGAAATCAATTACCTGAACACCAGTTATTATCTACTTAAAAGGAAGAGAAACTCGTACAAGGGAACAAAGTTTACCATATACTTAGAACTAGTTACTATAGATTATTCAAATAAAAGAATGGTTGTGGTCTACGAATTCCAAATAATCAATTACCTTCCAGAAAGTATATCACCTTGGCCACCACAACGCCGTGGGGATCCATAGATGCTAACTGATTGAACTACATAATGCATCAAAAAGTATAACATGAGAAGGTACCTTTGTTGGACTCCATGCATAAGTGCTAGGGCTAAGATGTAAGGTGCATCCCCTTACTCTTTTAAAGGGTTGGAGTACCCCTTGTACTCCCTTCAATGAATTCATTTGCTTATCAAAAAACAAAAAGATGTAAGGTGCAGACAGGTTAACCCTCCCACAACCTCAATCTGATGAAACTGTAAACAAGTAATGGGTCTATTGTCATGATCTTTATAATTGAATGATCAACACATTTAATCATGCACCAAAGAAGTCACAACTCAGATACTGATATGTGACATCAAAAAGTTCTGGAGTTTAAGATGTGCACGGTAATCAGCTTATGTTGTGATTGTCCAAAAGATGTCACATGCATGGAGTTGTGGTCTCCATCACAAGCACCATATGTGCAATTTTCTCAAAGAGCGAAAAATTCTGAACTCAAATGATGTAAAAAAGATCATATATCATTTAAACATAACAAGATTTAGCAATATTGAATGTATAATTAAATAGTCATCTATTTGCATACCTATCTCGCCATCACTAATGATATCAGACTTTCCTTTCCTTAGGATAGTCACACCACCAATCCTGATCAATATGGCACTTTTTATTAGAAACTTTTGCAAGACTAATAGATTCTAACAATTTGAAAAAATAAAAGATAGACAACCTAATTGTTGATTATTTACAAATTGCAAATATGAAAACCATAGGCAGCAAATATCACACTGAAATGCTATACAATGAAACAATTCAGTCCTGTACTTCAAACTATATAAAGCATTGTAATCAGCTATTAATCTACACCTCTGGCACAATGCAAGTCAAAACAGGAATAGGACCTTCACCTTGACAATTGATGCACCATAATAACCCACTTATTTGAATGCCTAATTAATGTGAAAATTAGAAGCTAAGCATTGACATTTCACCTTGAGTTTAACCTAGTATCTATAAGTCCCATGAGATGATTGGATTTAAGGACTTCATTCTGGTGGTTCTGGAGGTATATTACAAGAAGTTTACATGATCAACAGAAACTGAGTTCAGAGTTTTTGTCAAGAAGATAGTTCCGGTCATTATTTTTTTTAGGACAATTTATATCATATGACAATCATGATATGTTTTTGGGGAAGATGCAAAAACAGAAAATGCTCTATAATTGTTAAATTGCAAAAGAAAGTTACCTTTTGGCTAGAGACAGTACTTGCTCATGAGCATCTTGATCATCAATGTCAGAGCTAAGTACTTTCTGAACTAGACGCTTGTATTCATTCACATTTGGAGTCAATACAGCCAAGGGATAACCACTAATAAGATCTATACTGTTTGTTACAAGGAAGAGTCCATCCTGGGAATACCAAGTAAGCAGAAGAAACGAACAAAGGAAAATCCAATCAATATTTGAAGATACAGATAAAAACTGGCTTATTGAGCAGAACTCTTGATTAGACTGTACAGATAATTGCATACCCCATCTATGACAATTGGAACATTTGATTCTCTAGCATGCTTCATGATTTTGCTCACACATTCCTAGAGATAACTTGCAAGGGTTAGACACATTGCATATGGATTGTAATAGGGAGTATAATATCATCTCTATGGAAAATTGTATTTAAGTGCTTCAAAATTGAAGTTCTCAGTAAGACAGGATATGACAGAAAGAAACAAGAAACTTCAATTAAAGGACAACTAGGCCATAAAAAAATCAACACAATACCAAAAGAAAAAAAGGGGGGTAGGGGGTGGGGGGGAACTTAAGCCAAGAAAGCACACCAGAAGAAAAGGATCCCTTCCAAGGCCTGGACCAATAACCATGCAATCAAATCTTTCCATCCATTTATCTACCTCTGCAAGAATCTCACTTGTTATCTGTCTTCTGTCCTCATCCCCAAGATCACTATTTAGCCAGAATAGCACCACCAGTCAGGAATTAAGTGTGTCAGAACGCTGAAGGTACTAACTAGTAACCAGATTAATTTGAAGAGAGGGTAGGGAGAGAGTAAAGATCACCTAACACTGTATGATTCTTCTAAGACAGGGTGCACTATTAATTCAGGACTATAGCTTTTTATAACAGGAGCAGCATCTTTTGTACAGAAGACATGCGACAAATCAGCACCCTGCAAGAGGAAAAAATTAATTTTCACATTGACTCAACTCACAAAACTGTACAAATCAATTTCAGAAACAAACAATCCAGCAGAAAAGGCAACAGAATACCAAGAAGAAAAGGGGAGCAAAAAACTAACAATTTTCAAAGCAGAAATTGCAGCAAAGTATGGTGCACCAGTGTATTCACGGCACCCACCAACAACAGCTACCTTTCCTGATAAAAACACAGTACAACTAAAGTTATAAAACAAAAACTGAACTGAATTGCAGACAAGTTCCATTCTTTCCCTTATAATTCACAACCAACATACCCCCAAAATTCATGTTTTCCCTATATCTAAATTTGCCAATAGATTCACATGGGTAGATGAAACAGAAATCCAAGAAATAATTTTTATCATAAAAGAAGCAAAACCCATATGCAGCATCTGCCAATACATAAATCTTGCACAAAACAGCAGCAAGCAAACAGTAGCATTCCAGTGAGCTGACCTGCTTGGCCTTTATGCCTACTCCGGTCAAGAGTCGGAGTAATTGCCCTCAAAATAGAGTCAGCATCGGCTTCCAGAGAGGTTCCACTCATGCACTTCACCGCTTGCATTGTTCTGTGATGAGAGATGCCGCCGTGACTTCCTCCTACTCCAAGAGCCCTTATCAAGAACTGCTGTCTCCTCAGAACAGCCGATAATGCTAACATCCGATTCTCTGCACAAACCCAAACCCCAAACCCAGAATGATGCCATGTCTGACGCAAAATGGAGAAGCTTGACAGTGAAAAGTCCACTTTACCCATATATATTTTTTAATCCAATTTCCCGTTAAGGATTAATTAAGAGGAAAAATTTTGATTTTATTTAAATAAAATTTTAAATTTAAGTTTTATAAATAAAGTAGTAAGCTTTGAAAGAATTTTTTATATTTTAATTAGTTAAGTTTAATGAAGTTTTTGAATATTAAAAAGTTAATAAAAAATATATTTAGATAAAAATTAATAAAAATAAAGAAAAAAAAAGAGACATAAAGAGAAGAGGGAAAAAAGGTAAGAGAGCCAATGATTAATATTAATTTTGTTAGGATAGATTAAAAACAAAAAAGAGATTATATTTTTTTATTTAATTAAATAAATTTTAAAAAGAATTACAAAATTAATTAAAATTTTATAAATTTATATATAAAAATAAAAATTTTCATTACAATTTTTAAAAAATAAAAATAAATTAAATCTCTGTAAATTCTCAAGCATTAAAAATAAAGAGTTTGGAGGGAGTCCGTCTCCTCCTTCTACCTCCCTCGCTATTTTTATCCAAACAAAAGAGAGTGGAGAGCTCTCAATCCAAACGGAGGTTTAAAGTCTCGACCTTTGCTCTTCCTCCCTCCAACTCCAAAATTTGCCACCGGCTTCACTATTTCCGGTTTCTCTCGCAATCGCCCGCCTGCTCCTTCACTGCCGTCCGTCTTTGGCGCCGGCGTCTTCCAGATTTGCTGGCCGAGTAAGCTCTCACCCCTCTTCGTTTTCTCTCTTTCTTTAGATAGGCTGCTTCTTCATTGCTTTCATTACCCTTTTGCTAGCTCAAGACATTTCCTTTTGTCTCGAATATATATACATTTCATTAAAATTGTTGCTGCACTTGTAACACGTTTTCCTGCAACTTGTGATCGGGATAATGAAAATTGGGATATTATATTGAAATTCATTTTCTTGCTAAATTTCTTAGAGTAATGAATTAGTAATGTTAGATCCTCAAGATGCAGACTTTTGGTGTTAATTCAATTAAAAGAACAACTAACAGAAGAGAGAAACAATCTTATAGGTATGATATGCGATGCTAAGTTGGTAACACATTTGAGAATGAAAGGGGCTATGCTAATTTAGGAAATGAAGAGAGTATGCCAATCTACTTGGTGTTGGCAATGCATACCAAATGAAATAACCAAGTTGGCATGCCTTGCCTTGCTTAAGGTCTCTTAGTGGGGTTATTTAACCACAGTATCTATTTTATTGTAGCCTTTAATCTTATGTTTATTAGTTGATTTCAGGTCTCTTATAAGGTTTGTGTTAACTAGTGGCTGTGCCACACTATGCATGAGTTAGTAAAACAGGAGTAGGAAACTTTAAAATGGTAGTAATATTCTGATAATTAGTTAAATTTTGTAGGAAGAAAATTTAAGAAATCAAAAGGCTAGGCCGGAGATGTTGGGTCAAACAACAACTCTGCTTGGTCACTAATGGCTGCCTAATAATTCAACCAAACACTCTTGGCCTTGTACCTAACATTCCCATATGTTCTATTACAATAAATCTAACAAAATGTCCAAATGCTCTACCAAAGAAGAATTTAACTTAAAATCTAAAAGTGTTAGGTATTTAACCACTGGAACAAATACTTCTTTCTTTTTCACTTCTTGATCTCTATCATGGCAGCTGATGCAATTGTTTCGACTCTGTTGGAAAATTTGGCTGCAATTGCTCTAGATGAAATAGATAAGGAGGTGAGATGCATTATCAATGTTCGCAGAGAAGTTGAAAACATTAGCAGCAATTTTCGAGCCATCCAAGCTGTTCTGGAGGATGCAGAGCGGCAGCAAGTGGAAAAGCAAAAGGCAAGCATTCGAGATTGGTTAGACAAGCTCAAGCAAATCTCATTTGATATTGAAAATGCGTTGGATGAGTGGAGCACTGCAATTTCCAAGTCAAAACTTGAGAAGGAAGAACTGAAGGTCTGTTCCTTCATCCCCTCTCCTTCTTTTTGTTTTAATAGAGGCAAACTGCTTCATAGAACTGCTTACAAGATACAGGAGTTGAATGAGAGGCTGGATAACATTGCAAAAGAGAGAGAAAGGTATGGATTTAAGGAATTAAATGTTGAAAAACCAAAACGAGAAGAAACTACTTCTCTTGTAAATGTGGAAGAGATATGTGGTAGACTTAAGGATGAGGAGAGGATAGTAAATATGTTGTTGAATGAGGGTAGAACAGAAGAATTGGGATCAGGCCTCCACATGATCTCAATAGTTGGCACTGGAGGAATTGGTAAGACTACTCTTGCTCAATTAGCCTTCAATAATGAGAAAGTAAAATCTCATTTTGTAGAGAAAATATGGGTGTGTGTCTCTGATCCCTTTGATGAGATGTTGATAGCTAAAGTAATTCTCAAATCTGTTTGTCCTGTTGGTGATAAGGATGCTGTTGAAAAATTGGATAGATTGGAGGATGCATTACAAAGACTGAAAAACTCAATTGAGGGTAAGAAATTCCTTCTTGTCCTAGATGATGTGTGGACTGAACAATATGGAAAATGGGATCAATTGAAGCACTCCTTGAGTCATGGTTGTCCTGGTAGCAAAATCTTAGTAACCACGCGTAAGGAGAATGTGGCAATAACCATGGGTTGCAATACAATTTTTCCAATGGAGCAGTTATCTGAAGAAGAAGGTTGGTCATTGTTTAGTCGAATAGCTTTTTTTGGGAGGTCCAACAAAGACTGTGAAGATTTGGAAGAAGTTGGGAAGAAGATTGCAAGGAAGTGCAAGGGTTTGCCACTTGCTCTGAAGACTATTGGTGGTCTCATGCGCTTGAAAAAAACTGTAAAAGAGTGGCAAATTGTCTTAGACAGTGAAATATGGGAACTTGAAGTGGCTGAGGAAGGTCTTTTCCATCCCCTAATGTTTAGCTATTATGATTTATCATCACAATTGAGGCAATGTTTCTTATATTGTGCAATCTTTCCAAAAGATCATGTAATAGAGAAAAATAAGTTAATCAAGTTATGGATGGCGCATGGTTTCCTTAAGGGGACTCAACATCAAGATGTGGAGATGGTAGGGGAAGACTACTTCAATGACTTGGCAATGCGCTCCTTTTTTCACGATTTTGAAAAAGATGAGAATGGTGGCATTGTCAAGTGCAAAATGCATGACATAGTGCATGACTTTGCTCGATTTCTGACTAGAGGTGATTGTTTGACAGTGGAAAGAAGTGGTATTGAAGGTTTCAGTTTCAATGGAAGAGCTCGTCATGTGATGCTGATCAATACAAAATCTAGTGCATTTTCTAATCATATTTATACTACTGAAAACTTGCATACACTGCTAATTGATCAGACAAAAAATGGTTGGAATCCTTGCTACCATGATTTAGTGAAATTGTTTGATAAACTGAAATGTGTAAGGACATTGAGGTGTGGTTTTCCTCAAATTGTGAAGTATCCAAAACAGATAGGGAAATTGATGCATTTGAGGCATCTTGACTTGTCAAATAATAGGCAGTTAGAGGAATTGCCCGAGGCAGTGTGTGATTTATATAATTTGCTCATACTAGATATCAGTGGATGTTGGAGGCTCAAAAGTCTGCCTTATAGAATGGGAAATTTGATAAACCTGTGGCATCTTCGGAATAAGGAGACATATTCTGTGAGTTTCATGCCCAAAATGGAGAAATTGACTTGTCTGCGAACATTAAGTTTGTTTCTGATACAGGGTGATGGTAAAGGAGCTGCACTTAGTGATTTGGGAGAGTTGAATCATCTTCGAGGGAAGCTTGAGATAAATGGATTAGGAAATGTCAGAGATGAGTGGGAGGCTAAGAAGGCACAACTTCAGAATAAGGAAGGGCTTACTAGTTTGAGTCTAATGTTTGGTCCCACTGATAGAAGCCAAGTTTCTGAAACATCTATTCTTGTTCTTAAAGCCTTAACACCGCCATCATACTTGGAAAGATTAGAAATATGGGGTTTCACAAACCCAACCATGTGGGTTTGGCCTAGTTGGATAGTGTCACTAGCCAAGCTAAAGAACCTTGAACTTTCCTATTGTGACAATGTTGAACATTTGCCTCCGCTGGGGAAATTGCCATCCTTAGAATCACTAAGGCTAAATTGGCTAAAGAAAGTGAAAAAGGTGGGAGTTGAGTTTTTGGGAATAGAGACATCTTTGTTTCCATGTTCATGGTCTGTTGTTGCCTTCCCCAATTTGAAATCACTGGAATTTTTATTCATGGAGGAGTGGGAACAGTGGGATTATGGAATCAGGGGAGAAGAGGATCTTACTATCATGCCACACCTTTCTTCCTTGACAATTTATGACTGTAGGGAATTAAAGGCACTACCAGACTATATTCTGCAAAATGCTACCCTACAGAGTTTGAATATTACTAGATCTCCAATGATTTCAAATTGCAGCAAAGAAGGTACTTCACTTTCACTTTCACTTTCACTGTTATATGTCATCAACATGCTCAATTTTTTTTTGGTAAGCAACAGGCTTTAACATCTTTAAAAATCTCAATTGAGCTATATGTTTCAATTGATTTAACATCTTTTTATGATACATGTAAATATTTGGTTAACTCTATTGTTGCTGCTTGCTGCCTGATGGAAACAATTTGTACTGTTGCATGCATTCAAACCATGAGCTCAACTGGTTTTGGTTTCAAATGTGCATCACCAGCTTAAAGATATAGATTCTATTCCCTCCCTACAGTTTGTAACATTGTTCTGTTAGTGGTATTATACATGTCATGTTTCCTTTTGTAAAATTTCTTCTGATTTCTGTTTTATTTCTTTTGTTCCGAGAATTTTAGGAGATGAGACCTATTACAAGACATAGATCTTTTAGAAGATGTGGTGGAAGGATGATGATGGAATGGCTTGGCTTGTCACTACTCACTAGCTTCCGCATGCCATCCTCACTAGTAGTGGGTGTTTGTTTTATTTATTAATGCAACCTTTTGTTATTCAGTGCTATGTCAATTTGTGTGTACTGTTTATTCTGTTCTCTAGGATGGATTGTAAGAGAGATGGATTGTAATCTCTTTATCATATTGAATTTTTTTGCCACTGGATGGCTGTGGATGTTTTCCCATATGGGGGGTTTTATTTTATCACGTTATAAAAAAATTGGTGTTGTGTTGTGTAGTATGTATAAGATATTCAAAATATTGGTTCTAATAGATTTTGAGTTAAAAATGATAAATAATTGGTAGGTTAATTAATATTTATTATTTAATAAATTAAAATAAATAGTATATTTTTAAATATCATAATTAATTATTTAAGAGAACAAATAAATTAACTTTAAGGTTATTATTATTAAAAATGTTGTTAATATCACTAATTTTTATTATAATTTT